>BQNB010042145.1:0-30198 GCA_026074375.1 Tanacetum coccineum | reverse complement strand
CTTCAACATCCTTATTTGATTGCTTTGTAATTGTTCTAGCTCCTTGCTAGCTTTCTATTAAAAGTTGCCGTTCAAAAAAAATGCATGAAAAAAATGAACCAATAAGATCTTGAGGCATATATTTAGGTCTATTTAATTAGGTTCGTGTATCAAATCTCTTCTGAAATATACAATCGATCAGTACTTTCATCACCTATTCGCGTTACGTGTATAAAAAGGATTCTCTTTCCCGATAATATTAATCACTTATAGTTTACTTAAATTTTGAATCTATACCTTTGGTGAGTCTTTATTTTTCTTCTCAATTCTAATGCATTTCAAGATTATGTTTGTCTATTCTTTATTTATCTTTTAAATGTAATTAATTTTAATTTGAAATGTAAATGTTAGTAGTTTATTGTTTATCATGTAGAACATGCTACTTATATCTTAATTTTATTTGATAGGATTTTTGGTGAAAACAAGTGACCAATTTTATTAATTTGATAGGATTTGTGCCGGATTTTAGTGATATATTAAGCAACTTTGATTTTGTGAACTCGGCACTATATACTCTTTTGTCAACATGTTACCATAAGTAGATAGTATATGTTAGAACTTTAATGATTTCATATCGTGTAGCTCAGACAAATCAAGCATAATTTGTTACGCCTACAGTTATTGAGGAAGGAGTAACAGCTTTCGCGGTTGAGGAAGAAGGACGACCCAAACGGGTCGTGTCTATCTCGTTGTGGCATAATGATTATATCGTGGGATAATTATCTTATGTTATTGTTGAGTCATATTCGAGTTGTGTCAGGATTATGTCATTGAGTCAATATTATTAGGTGATTGTCATTGAGTCATTCTTATTAGGAGTTTGAGTCAAGTTAGGATATGTGTTTACGTTGGTTTGGGATTATCCTCCAATTAGTATTTATACTCGAATATTATGAATGAAAGCATCATGTTTTAAGTCAAATAAATTATCTTCTCTTCTCTTTTATTCTTAGGGAGCTTGCATATGCTTGAAGTGTGTGAAACTATCGATACAAAGTGTTGGTTTTGTGCTCATGTCATACGGATATTTATACGGCTGGGAATACGTGAGCCTACAGGGTCACACACGTTAATATACATAGATATCACTCTATTGGTATATATATAATAATATAAGCGTATATTTATTATATATGTATTAATACTCGATTAATGTATATAATAATATAAGTGTATATTTATTATGTATATTAATATTCCAACGATAGAATACTAACGGTCGTTAATTAGTTCGTTTACGAATAATTAACTATAAGGCTTTTTAAATACCAAGTAATTAAATGTAATTAACCATAAATAAAAGAAAATTCAAAAAGTCAACACCAAGGGTGTATTTTGTACATATATGGCCGGTTATGGTGGAAGAAAAAGGAAGGACCAAAAGTGTCAAGATTAGGTAGTTTTTCTCAAAGCTATGTAACCCTAATCCTAACACTATAAATAGAGGATCCCTAGACCTCATTATTTATCCCATTCCTTTCTTCTCTTCTCCTTGTAATCGAACCAAACAAACAACCTTTAGGGTTTTTGGTTTTCTTGATTACTTGACGTATTCTTGAGCGTTGGTTCGTGGAACTAGCATTCGGGTGATATTGTTCGACGTATAATGTATTAACTGCATGGAGGTTACTTACTTTAGTAACTTGAATGGTTTTCGGTTTAGCATGTGTTACACACATGCGTGACTTGAAGAAGTCTCCGGTTCTTCACGTAGCTTGTTGCTATTCGATATGTTTTCTGTTTATTGTTTATGAAAATTATAAGTGCTATATGAATTAGATCCGCTGCGTAGCTCGTATAATAGTAATGTAATATTGGGTTATTTTAGATAACAATTTCTAATAGTGGCATCACAATCCAAATCGTATAGCGTTATAATTACATAAAAAACGGAAAAAAACCTAAAATACTCATATTTTGTGATATTTTCTTGCTTTTTATGTGCAATTTATTTTAGAAATTTATTTAGTGAAATAATTACTAATATAAAACACTTAAAATCTAAAAATATAAATATGGTATGTATTTTTGAAAAATCCGTCTAAAATATAAATGTATATTTATGAATATTTCTTGCTTTTTATGTGGAAACCTATTTTAGGAAATTATTTAGTGAAATTAATTTACCCTAAATATCACATAAAAATAGAAATAAAATATGGTTATATTTTAGAAGATTTGTTTCGCTTATTATAAATGCATGTATTATAATTTGCGATTTGAATATATTGTAGGTTATTTATTGTTTATAAATTGTCAATCATGGATTACGTGCATGTAAACCATGGTTATTAAGCTAAATATATTTTATGCATGCTTGTTTATTATGGTATGCATGAAATCATTACGTGAATTAATTGGTTGATTGCAAAAGATGAGAAAACTTTTGTTAAACTATTGTTTTAATTGCGTAAATGATTTTGTTTAGTGTGATTAATTTGGTAAATATATTTTGCATGTTTGATATATATTGTGGCGTTTTATTACATATATAATTATGCAAAAATGATTTTCAAAATTAATATGGACTAAAAGTACATGATTAAAAGGCTTATTGTACGTATATTGATATGTACACTTTGCTAAATCATGGACTATATACATAAATTTGTTAAATCTTGCAAACGTTCTATAACACATGGGTTTAGTGGTTTCCGCAAGGGAACCCGCGACGGAACAACGCAAGAATAAACAATTTTACATAAACGTTTTAACAATATTTAAAGTATGTCGTAATCATTACTAGGGTTTGATTATTTCTCGTGGGGAATTAACCTTATCCGTAGTAAGATCACTTATACATGGAAATATTGTAAACATGGTAACCCTAATTTTATAAATGGCATGTGATTTATAAAATGTAGGGATTTCTATTTATAGAAAGTTTTTAAAACTAAAATGGAAATGTTATAAAAAATACTGGTGTTATAAGGTTGTATGCATGCTTCCTTATACACAATTTTGGTAACCTTGTTTTTATCAAATATTTATACTCTTAAAATTAAGTCATTTGCCATCCAAGTATGAAATCACCTAAGTTTTTTCTTTTACTCTAAGACAGTCTTAGGTGAATTGGCAAAACAAGGTAATATAACAATTGTATAGTCAGACCTGAGATTGTAATTTACTGATTTTGTATTGGACGACTTATATGGTTGGTCAGACCTTCGACCCGATGCATACGATGGGGTTAAACATGCTACTTGACATTCTAATTATGGATTATATTTCCTTGTGCCCCATAATGGCTAAGAGTTGCACATGTTGGCAATTATCTCTCGCATATTACCTTTTTAGTTGTACTGTTTCTAGTAGATCAATTGCATTAATGGTAGAACGTCAAGTTAGATCTTAGACCATTGTAAAATTAATTGTTTATTTATATAAACATGGGTAGTTAAGTTTTAAGGAATGTATTATCGAAAATACGAAAAATGAACTTTGCAAGTTCTTTTTAACGTATTTATGCAACGTATACCGTAAATAAAGGTTTGTTCTTACTTGTGGAAGACAAACTATGTCTATTTTCCTTGGGAAAATAAGACTATTTCATATACTTTTCACTTATGGAAAAGTTATAATAGGAATGAAAGAATTATCCTAAATTCTAATCGAACTCATACCAAACTTCATGTTAAGTTAATTGGACTTCTTATTCTTTCAAGATTGCTTCAATATCCTTTTTCGATTTTGAAATCTTTGAATCATAATAAGAAACTTGGATAACTAGAGAACTTGGGTCTATAGCTATCAAGATTAAAATATCTTGTTGTAAACAAGACATATTTATGAGGTTTGATTGGAAGACAGAAATATCACCGCAATACTGTAAAAGGCAATAACTAGAGAACTCGTGTCTATAGCTGTTTCCTTAAATCAGTTAGAGACGTTGCACACCCTTGAGGTAAAGTGAGCGGATAAAGGAGGAATTGCATGCCAATTTTTCAAGTTAATAAATAGCTGAGATGGCTAGAACTTGAACACACTTACTTGCATATCTAAGTACTTGCTTACTAGTCCATGTGACTCACATTAGCAATAATGTGTAGATATTCAATAAATGGAAAGATAAATTGCAAATTGCTTTCACTAGTGAAGAAACACTCACAATGTTGTCAGATCCAGTGGGAGTAATGCATTTTATAAATGAAAATGACAAACTTGCAAGGTTGTCAAATTCAGTGGGAGTTATGAGCTGTTTACCTCATTGGCATCCTATTTTATTTCTGGCTTGACTTGAAATAATAAATTACTTTTCAAGTGTGAAAAATCTTTATTTAGTAAAGAATCACTGTGTATTATCTTTGATAACTTGTTGCCTTTAAGATGTCGCTTCCGTTTAAATGTTATCTTTGATAGTTATGCACGATTCCTTATTAATAGATGGCGTTCTATATATACACTAGCTATGAGCTTGACACTGCCATATTGTAAATACAAACAAACTAACTAGTGTGTTGTTGTTTTATGCAAAGAAGTTGTACCCTGCACAAGTGGGAGAAATCTTTATTGTGTGCAAGGAACAACTTAGAACAATATGACTAATAGTTTCTTGACTGCAAAGTAAGAAAACTATTACTCTTCTAGGACTCCTACACATTTAATGTATGTAGCCAAATTAAGAGAATGTGTCAAGACAAAAGGCTACATGATTATGTTTTCTTGGAAATCATAAACATGGAGTTTGAAATTAACTTGAACTTACTATTGATTTACTTTAGTTTAATACGTGAATTTTTGTGTTAGATTGTTCTAGCTAAGATTAGAACTCGACATTTAGCTTTGTGTACCGTAAATCGTGTAAGCAATCGTTGTAGTAATCCTTTATCTTCGCCATAAGGGAGTTTGTTGACACATAGTTGGAAGAAAACTCTTTGAGTTTATGGTGCTCGGCTGAGTGGAGTAGGGCGAAGAGAGTGCTTTTTTACCGAACCACTATAAACACCTCGCATTGTGGTTTGAGATTGATCTTACTCTTATACTTGAGTTTTACTTTAATCATTTCATTTACTTATATTGTTCAATGTGCAAGCATTGAAATCACGAAAAATTCAAATCTAAGTTTACAAACATATATAACCTTAAATTAAAAAGCGTAAAACAATTTTCAACCCCCCATTCTAGTTTTCCAACAATTGGTAACACAGAGTCACGGCTAAACAAGATATTTTTTAAAAATTGTATTTTAAAACTTAAATCGATCATATGAATCGAGAAAATAGTTTAGAAGGGCAATAAATGCAAAAGTACCACCACTATTTGAAAGAGTAGATTGATTATTTATTAAATAAAAATTATAATTCCGAAACTTATGTAAAATCATAAGATCTAGTATCATTGGCATGTATAATCGATGGGGCGATTTTTCCTTCTATTACCAGAATGTAATCCCGTAAACAAAAAAGGATGAAATTGTAATCTTTTTCAAAACAAAATTATGATCTTAAAAAGAAACTTGCCAAAAATAATGAAGCCAAAATGGTAATATATATGCTTTAATTACCTCGTAAAGAATATAAAGAATTTTATGTGTCAAATGCAAAAGAAATTTGGGATAACTTTGTTAATCACATCATCAAGGGAATAATCAAGGCAAAGCTAAAAACAAATAGATCTTCTTGTTCAACAATATGAACATTCTATGATTCACGGAATGAATGAATCAATAGATATTGCCTTGCCCTTTTTTAAAAAAAAAATTTTAAACACTAATTATTACAAGTCCAAAAAGCACTGATGAAGGTTTTCTACAAGTATTGTGTTAGGAAATTTTCTAGGGCATGCATCCTAAAGGCTCGCACAAGTCACGGCAATTGAAGAACAAAGTAATCTAACAACTCTTTCACTTGAATGAACTTATTGGAATTTATAAAAGTCTATAAAAGTAATCAAGAAAGACTCTGAACCCGTCAAAAATCAAAAGAGAAACAATAATCTATTGCCCTAAAAGCTAGAAAGGATCTAGTGATAAGATAGTTACAACCTCCGATGGTAGAAGAATGAAGAATATCGCCCATGACTGTAAGAAACTTCAAGAAAATTTTCAAAGAACAAGACGATTCGTAAAACAAACCATATAAAATAAAAAATCATCTCAAAGAAATAAAGATGACAAAAAATTGGAAAAGCGAAAGAAATATAAATTTAAAAGTGCGGAGATTCCAAATCATTGTCATCGGAGAATGTCCCGAAACAATTTAAATATCAAAACCAAAAGGCGTTCGTTGAGATCTTGGCGTGAAAGCAACGATGATGAAGATGAGAAACAAAGACGAAAAAATGTCTTATGGTTAAAAGATTCAAAGAGGTACTTTCCAAAACCGAGTTATTTAGTGATGACCAATCATTATTAGAAACGAAAATTACTGTTAATAATGTAATATAGTAGACTATACAAATTAGGACTAAAAGTCATGGCTAAAAATAAAACTCTAAAACAAGCTAAAATAGAATTAGAAAATGAAATACTAGAACTAAAAGATAAATTATCTAGGTTGGAAAAAGGTAAGGAAATAACTGAAGAATGTAAATTATGTCAAGAACTTAAGCTTGAAAATGAGAACCTTAGAAATGAAATATCTAGGATAAATCAATTTAATAATAGTAGTCACTCACTTAAGAAAATAATAAGTTCTCAAAAGACTTCCAGAGATAAATCCGGATTAGGTTTTAATATACCAAAGGATCACCTACGAAAAACCAAAACAAGTAAAGTTTGTATAAAGCTCAAAGTCGATCAAAGAAAATTAATAGAATCAAATCCAAAATTTATACTTATAAATAATACCAAAATTCTCATTGCAAGTGATGATGAGGTAAAACGTTTTTACAAACCTTCTTTAAAACCCGAAGTCGGATTTACTAAACATACAATGAGGTCTAAAACACCTCCTCCGAGAAGAAAGGAAAATTATCATCCTCGTTTCAAAACACCTCAACCTAGGAGAGACCAATGTAGACCAAATTACTCTAACACTAGTCACAAAATATGGATTCATCCACATCAACTAAGCTTTTCTTAATGTGGAAGATGTTCACCGTGCATGTGTTTAAACCAAATGCAAAACATGTTCGGAAACAATAACTTCGGACCCATGAAACGATGGGGATCAAATGGCTAAATCATCTTATCTTTCGAGGTTAATCATCCGCATATACTCTTTGTCTTCGGATTAAGAAATTCATGATAGGGTTCCCATGAGCCTTTATCGTCTACATTGTGAAGACATTAATGAAGATTATTTTAAAGACTAAGGTACGTTTCACTTTTCATATTCGTAAAGTATAGATTATAAGTAAATGTCTATGTATTACTATGTTGATATAGTATAATTAGTTCTTAGAAAATAGTGTAGTCTCTAGAAATACCATTTGTTGGTTTTCTAGCTTTGAAGAGATTAGTTCATTATGAACTATTCTTTCGCGTATATTTTAGTCATACAAAATGGAAATCTTCTATGACCACGTAGCAAAATCACATAGATAAAGAAGAGCAAGCTAGTGGTTAATAATTAACATAGAAATAGGATTAGTCGCGCGAAGATCATTGACACACTATGGATGAAACATACTCCCTTCGACCCCAACGATCGTCTCGGATCCATGTCAACCATCATCTATGTCCATCGAAATCAACTTGTTGATTTTCTCAACCACGTCTTGCTATTTCATTATTTTCACTATCCATTCTCGTCTCGTCTCATATCAAATCAATTAATTTTCCTTTCAAGGAAATTAATTCCTTCTCCTTGCAAGAAAACTCATCCCTTAAGCACCTCTTAAATTGACATCTTGATTATCTCATCTGAAATAGTCAAAGAAATTTTTTCTCAAAAGGCGGCCCCCTTAAAATTAAGGGGACCGGTCGTGTAAATTAGGCTGCCCCCTTAATTATTTAAGGGGACCAGCCACTAGAAAAACAAACAACCCCTTTTCAGTCAAAAATACATAGCCAAACATAATATTTTTTCTTCTTTCCTCTTCCACCTGTTGTGAACGAACCATTTTCACCAAAACCTTCAAAAATCAAACTTCAAATCATCCAATTAACCAAAATTCACAAGGGGTAATCACTAACTAATCGATCAACAACATCTATTGTAAGTTTTTCATCTTTCTTTTCATTTGATTTCATCCAATTTTGCTTTCAATCAAAATTGGGTGTTCTTCATCATTTTCATACTTTTTATTTTAGCTTAGGATTTCCATAACTATAATGATACCCGTAGTCATAAGAACACTACATTCTTGATAGGATTGAATCAAAACACTAATTGAGTCACAAATTTTTTTTTTGGTTCGAAATTTTCATAAATATACATACATATTTTTCTAATCTTAAAACAAAGTTTATACATTGTTGATTCATGCCAAAAACATGGTAAAACAACATTACTTTGTCCATCAAAACGTACATTCCTAAATGTATACTTTTCGAATCAATAGAAAAATGTGTTATCAAAATAAAGGGGTGTTTGGTTAGTTTCTTAGGATCAACTTTTAGAGTCGAAATGACCATCACCATAGTTTTGTCACTTGTGTAAACACTTAACTAGCTTGTATAAGTCATCAAGATATATAATTCATATATATGTTGATATATTTTGCGATTAGTATGAAATAAAGGGGCGTTTGGTTCAACCTTTTAAAACACGATTTTTGAATAAAAACAAACACCACTTAACTTTTATCAAGTTAAAAATAATAAACTTATACTTGTCAACATGATATATACTTGACATATGGTTTTTGACAAGCTTAAACAAATTTCATATTAATAAGGGAGTGTTTGGTTCATGGTCTTGATGTTGAAATATATAACTAATATATATTTTTCGACATCCGAGATTAAGTCAAAAATAAATTAAGGAACATATGGATCACTTCTTAGGAGTTATTTTTAGTGTCGAAGTAATCCTTGTCCCACATTTGTCATTTTTCAAAAACTTAATTCCATTTTCCTTATTATATTGTTGTATAACATTTTATGTTGTTGATAAATTGTTTAGGTGACAAAATGCCAAGAGCCACTACCACCGATATATCCCTTACTAAATCCTACATCCCAAAAGTATCCAAAATCCCCGGCATCTCTCCTACCATTGCCAAATTCTACAAATCCATTGAAAATCGCAACATTCACGAAGGTCGTGTTGTTGATCAAGCCTATTACAAATCCAACAACATCGAGCGTCTCTTCACAAACATTCGCTTCGATTGTCTCTTTAAAATCAACGAACCGATTGTTCCGAGATTTATTCTAGACTTCTATAGTCAAGTCACGGTTCAAACCGATGAATATGGCTATCTTGTCATCTCTTTTATGATTCAACATGAATTCATAACTCTCACTCTTGCTCAATTCGGTCAAATCCTCAAAATTCCTTACAACGGTCAAGCCGTTTTCACCAACGAGTGGGACCTTGCATCTCTTGAGTATTCTCAAGAAACCGAGGGACCATACTCCACCGACCTTCCTACTCCCGACGATATTCGTCGACTTCTTGAATTGGAACGTGTCATGGTAGACCGTACCATTAAGAGTCAAACCGTCACTCTTACTCCAAATCAAATCCTCACTAAAGAACTAAGCCCCGACATGAAGCAATGGGAAGAACTCATTCGAGAGAATGTGTTCGGACTCTGACGTGGGACTCGAGACATCTCCCCGCTTGTCTTGCATACATGTTGTATTATGTTGTTTGCCGTGAGGGAACATACAACCCTGCTTCTTCTTTGTCAAAAGAATCGAATGTGCTAGAGCCAATCCAACCGCAAATCTTCCATACGGCATGTTCTTAACTCGTCTCTATCGACACATCATGGAAGCATATCCTCATCTTGACAATGACATTTATGACATTGTTGATCAAGTCATGCGTCCTCTTGCTCTTAAACAAACTCGACGACCTCAAAATGATCGTGGCAAGGCACGCTATTCCGTCACATCTTCATCTTCGCATCATCATGGTACATTATCTTATCAACATGATGATGATGATGATGATGTCGAAACTTCTCGTGCAAGTACTCCATCTCCTACAACCTATCTTAACTCTCTTGATCCACTCAACTACCAAAACTACCAAATGCCTTCCGTTTCTGAACGAACCAATGAAACTCTCTTTGAACGTCAAACCGACTTGCTCAACCAAACGCAACAAATGCATAAGGAGATGCGGTTTCAAGTCATTTGGAGGAAAAGGCACAAAAAGTAGAGCGTTTAAGCCAAGAAGAAGAAATGAATACATAGGAGTATAGTGAAACTAGAGTAGCTAAATGTAATTAAACCACTTTTTTAACTTTATTAGTGTTGTTATTAACACTTGTGTGGTGATCATACCGATATATTCGAAGACTTATGTGTTGGATTATCTTTTAGGTACTTGTATTGCTACGATGACTTAAACATTTGGGTTGTATTTATAAATCAACTAGTTATGCCAACTTTTGGCTATTCATGAATCAATGTGTTTATTATATGTTAAATGATGAAATGTAAGTTAAAAAACTCATAGGCTTGCAGCAAAAACCACTAAAACAAAAATACCCTTACAAAAATTCTGAGAAAAATCATTCTTTTGTGAAAAATGGAACCAACAGTGGGCGGCCCCCTTAATTCATAAAGGCCGACCCCCTTAAGTTTAAGGGGACCGCCCATAGGTTTCACTGGTAAAACAATATTTTTTCTGCTTTTTGCCCTCTTTTACCTAGTATCAGCTATATTTGCCCAGAATGCTCGAGACAAAAACTTGGAATACCCAAAACTTATAAATTCATTCTATTTTCAAACAAATCTCTTCTTATAAATTCCCTCCAAATGCATATCACCAATTCACCATCTCCCTCATTCATCATCAACCACCATAAACCTCCATGGCCTCCACTAGAGCCTCTATTTATAAAGTCTCCAAGAGACCAAAAATCAACATCATTCCACCAAAACAATTGTTTGTAGATTTAACCCAAGATGACACAAAAACACCATCAACCAAACATCCAATTTCATCACCTAGTGCTCCTAATGCACCCTCCAAAAAAAAAAAAAAAAAAAAAAAAATTAAAAAAAAAGAAAATTAAAAAAAATTATAGGGGTGTGTGGGAGGATGGTGGTGCCATCAACCAAAGACACTTCTTCATCTTCAATTGATTAAATACCCAAATCACCAACCTCATCAACATCATTTTCACCAAATGGTTACTTGAACCCACCAACATCTCCTCCTCCAAGGGTTTCTCCACCACATCTAACTCAAGAAAATGCATCAATGGACATCACTCTCACTCTTTCCCCAATCACCCCACTTGATGTCCAATTTGATAACACCATCACCCCTTCACCACCTATCACTGAGACAACTTATCTGGAATTAACTTGAAGCACATGTAACGTCATGCCTTTGTTGGTCCATAACCGAACCATCATCTTTTGGTTTAAAGACAACTTCATAATTTTTTTCATATATTGAACATATGCTCTCACAACCACCAATCATCATCACACCACCTCTACCATCCTCCACAAACTAAACATACTCTATGTTTCATCTCTCAAATAATTGATCATCCACCATTTTGCAAGCAAGTCCTATGAAGCTTTACTAGTTATAAGACTTTTTGTAGTTTTAAATTTCAATGTATGTTAAGCATGTTATTTTCCTTATGTATCATGTGTGTGTTTCACACACTTTTTTAATTTTAAAGAATGATCATTGTTGGTTGTATGCATATTTTTACTGTCCTTGCTACATGTTTAGAAATATTTGTAGTTGTTTCTAACACCTATTTGTAGCCAGAAACATAGCTAGCTCGAAACTTGTGCCGCATCAAGAGGGGGAGCACACATCAAGGGGGAGCACTTATTCCATCGATTTTACTAGCAATCCTCGACGATAGTGAAAATTAATGAGAAGGGATGGAATGCGTGTATAGATAAGAAGGTTGATGGATATAGATAAGTGAATGAGAAACAATGATTTGTTATTATTTGAATAAGGATGATTGATTATGTGGTGGCAATAAAGTTCAGGATAATTAGTGAAGTTAGATAGAGATGTGATCGGCATGCAGATAGTATTAGAGGCGCTTTTTGATTCTACAAAAAGGAGGAGAAATGACATGAAACTCACTAAATACTTGTTTAAAAATAATTTTACATTTAATGAGTTTAAATTTTGTAATCATCAAAAAGGGGGAGATTGTTGATAGAAATATAATGCCTAAAAACATTATTAATATCTTTCACATCTTTACGTTTTGATAATCACAAAATATAAAAACGTTCAACGTAAAATTAAACGTAAACAAGTAATTAGGAGTAAATTCTCATTTCAACATTTACATCACTTAAAGGTATGAATAAATAAATGCTTAATGCATTTTATGATCAAAGGAAATTTTTATTCAACCTTAAACTTTTATAAAATATTGTAAACATTTTTATAAACATCACAAAACATTTTCTACATTTAAAAGAAATATTTTATTCAAAATAAACATTTTGAATTTCAAATTTTCGAACCTAAAACGGCTAGAAAAAGTCCAGTAAACACCTCCCTTGAATAGGACAAAAAGGGGAGCGTCTAAAAATGGGCGGCCCCCTTAAATACATGGGCGGCCCCCTTAATTATAAGGGGGCCGGCACCCTATTTAAGGGGACTCGGCCATGAGACGCCCAGCTCCACCATCTTTTGTCCAATAAATACGGACTATTCCCAACATTTTTCTACTTTTTGCACTCATTCTTCTGTTCTAAAACACGCCCAACCATCTCTCCTAAAAACCTTAGATCAGTTAATCATAAAGCTTTGTTTTCCAAGTGATCAAGCTTAATCCCTCAATAGTGCAAAGAGAAGAATACTTTCATCCCATCAAGTGAAGAAGAATTAACACCTTCAGTGTGCATAGCAAATCTTGTTAGCATCCATATCACAAATTATTGTAAATCAATTGTATTCTTGTAAGCTTTAGTAGTAGCTAGATCTTTACGATGGTCAGTAAGATAAATCGAGGAGATCTATAACAGTCGTTAAGATAGTTGTATTATAAGTAGTGTGGTGAAGTGGAAAGTATAAGAAGTAGTGAACATTTGGAATGTTTTGAAGAAGTTGTGAAGTTTGTGAAGTTTGATGAAGAAGGTGTGAAGTTGTGAAGAAGTAGTGAAGTTGTGAAAAGGTGTGAAGTTTGTGAAGCAGTAGTGAGTAGTAACAAGTCGAGAAGTTGTGTGTTTGAGATTGGTTCTAGCTAAGATTAGAACTCGACATTTAGCTTTGTGTCGTAAATCGGTGTAAGCAACGTTGTGTACGGTTTTCTTCGCCATAAGGGAGTTTGTTGACATAGTGAAGAAAACTCTCGAGTTTGGTGCTCGGGGAGTAGAGTAGGGCGAAGAGGTGCTTCGTTACCGAACCACTATAAATCCTCGCGTTGTGGGTTTGATTGTTCTTACTCTTATCTCTTGTTTACTTAACATTACAATAAACTTAAAAACTGTTCATATTGTGCAAGCGTTGAATTCACAAAAAGTCGAATCAAAGTTTTACAAACATACATAAACCTTAAATTAAAAAGCGGTAAAACTATTCAACCCCCCTTCTAGTTTTCCATATATGTTAATTCTATTCTATGTTAAACCTATGCTAAACCTATGTTAATTCTAATTCTAACGGATAAAGGGGGTTTTCAGCCTGAGAGAATGGCACAGGTTTGTGGTGACTTAGGTCTACTTAAGACAAAATAACACATGCAAGTAGACATTCAAAAGATAGAAGAGCGGTCTAGCAAAATATAAGAAAACTATATTAACCATGATTAATCCAATTAGAACGTTGGTTTGTTTATTTAGTTCAATGAATACTTATCTCAAAGCGGCATATCATTCTTAAGACTTAGGTGTTACTTCTTCCAAAGACCTAGACACGTAGAATTCTATCATAATTAAACGCATCCGCATAAAGCATCCTATTTGCTGATTATAATCTATATTAGGGGTTAAATCAATGATGATCTTGTTAAACCCTAGCTCATAGAGACTTTACCCACTTACTGCTTAATGGCAATTTATATACTAGTAGTCCACTGGCCATGTCTTTACCAATTGATTAAGAACGTACTCGTTGATCCCAAGAGTCACATACCGGTCTAACTATGCTCACTAATCTAAAGGCGAAGATAGGTCATTATTTATGATCCTATTGGTCTAGATATGTAAATCACTATATGGAGAGCCATCCCAGCATCTAGCTGATGTGGTCGATATAACTAGATCCAGTTGAATGATAGGTCGCATACAAAAGCACGTAAACAAGTATAAATTGATAAACATAAATAAGCAATCAACGATAAATTAAGCATTCGGGATAAATAAACCAAACATTCAAATCTTCATAATAATGGCTAATACCTAAGGGTATTAGCCCTCAAACGTCATAATCAATACAAGAGTAATAATCCAACCAAGCTAAACTAACCGAGTTAAACTAATGATTCCAAAAATCGAACGATTACTAGAGTATAGGATATTACAAAGTGTTTCCTGGCTTGATCTCTTCTGCTCTTTTCGTCTTCTGAAAATCGAATTTTGTGGTTAAGGTATCGAAAATATGATCAAGCACACTGAAAACCCGTTTTTAGGTTTTCTATTTATATGGTCTGGAATTTGGTCGATATGGGGTATCGAAAGTCTTGGATACGGCGTATCGGGGGTTTCTTGGAGTAAGGACCACGTTCGATATCTTCCAGAATATTTTATTACTTTAAATTGAATACGGCGTATAGACTCCTTTCGTATACGGTGTATTGATCTTCATTCCTTCGTGGTCTTTTGTGAAGTGCAGGCACATATACACCGTATCAGAGTCAGTTTCTTCCAATGTCTTTGTTTAAGCTCTAGAATGCGTGCCTTTTTGCTAATCTTCACCAAGTACTCCATAGTTACTGCAATTCTCAAATACAAATAATTAAGTAACTATTCTTGCAATAATCATACAAAATGGGTTATTTACATGGGATAAATGATGCTATAAAAGTGATGTTATTTGATGTCATCAGTTCTATAAATGAATAGTTCTATATTAGTTACGACATATAGTCGTCTTGTACTTGTATAATTTCTGAACATATGATATGACTAGACGATACTCGATCATTCTATTCTACATAATAAATTCCCTAGCCGACGAGTACTCTTCTTGGGGCGCTATTCTAACATCCTGCTTCTTTACTTGGGTCATCCACAAAGGACGTAAGTACCAATTAAAGTACAGGTCATCCAATTAGGATGCTTAGGTCATCCACTTAGGATGCTATGGTCATCCACTTAGGATGCTTAGGTCATCCACTTAGGATGCTACTATACAAGCCCGGGTCATCCACTTAGGATGCTTATATAGGAATTATGTATCGTGCACTTATTGGGCACGCTATATGATTATTGGTGCATTTCTTGGGCACCCTAAACTTGTCTTCGATGCTACTTGTGAGCACCTTATTCTTAATAACGATGTTCCTCGTGAACATCCTAAACATGATGCGATGCTGCTCGTGATCACCCTAAAAATGATGTGATACTCCTAGTGAGTACCCTAAAATTGATACGATACTCCTTATGAGTACCCTAAACATGATAACAATGCTCCTTGTGACCATCCTAAACATGACTATGATACCCCTTGCGAGTATCCTATACTTAACTTACTTTTGACTAAACCCGAATCAAGACATGAGAAACAATATTCGGATATTTTCGAGTCTATAAACATGATAACCTTTGGCTATATCCGAAGCTATACAACATTATGCATCATGTCTATTCTATTAACAGAAACAAATCTGTTACTCACCTTTGTACTTGATTAGATTTCCGTAAGCTTTCCGTGAGCACCTAATCATGATATAATCATACTAATACAATGAGAACTTGATAATTCATGTAGCTAACATATAATGGGTTTATACAACTTAACTTAACCATAAAAGGTCTTATTTCATACTTTCACTTTTTACAAAAATCCTTTTTTGTGCAGAATTTATGCAGTCTGCTGCACTTCCCTATTTTTGACTCATTTAAACATGTATTCAAGACCTGGAAATAATTTTGTTGGAAAGTAGACTCATTTACCTTTCCGAATATGTAAGGCACGCCCCAACGAAGCTACGGTTACTTTTCTATGATTTTCCAAAGTTGGTACAAATTTCTGCACACTATGCTGTCCTAATTTGGGTCATTACCAAAATGACCCAAAACTCATACTAAGTTATCCCAAACCTATATCACAGCTTATTTAACATGTCTAAATGATTATTCTTTAGATCTTAAGCCAAATTTGCTTATTTAAGTGCTAAATTAAGCTCTAGCCAAACGCCCCTTTATTAATCTTAAACATTCATGACTTCTAACAATACATGATCTCTTGCCAATCTTTTAACCATGATTCAATTACTTAATTTTTAACATGATTCTATCATAACAAAAATCATAACATCAAATTTATATTAATTCACCAATTTAAACTAGGTTTCCATAAAACCCCAATTAAGCAAAAAACCTTAATTTGCATAAACCCTTAATTTCAACATTACTTGAATTATGACATATACACTTACTTACCTTGATTGGGGAATGATAATAAGACTTGGAAGAGCACACCAAATCATCTAAACATGTTTTTGATATTTTCCTTGACATGATCATGTGAAGAATTCTCGTAATGGAATGATAAGATAATTTCCCTCCTAGAGTCTCTATGAAGAAACATGTATCAAAAACACACATACACGTGCATGTTTGAGGTTAAATCCTTGGATTATAAGGCTTATCTAAGCCCAAGGGTAAAGTGTAAATTTTTTGCCCATAATGAGTATTTTACACCGTTAGTCTCTGTCGTTAAGTCTTTCGTACTGTTAGTCCTTTTCATTAACTATTTTCCATAAATGATCCTTATTTCATATAAAACTTAAAGAAAAGACTTTTCTTATATTCTATAAGTAATATAATATCAAGTTAACAAAAACCATAATAACTGGGGAGTTACATTCACGAGTGGAGGGTAGTTGACTTGTGCCTCTTATAGGACATTGTTGAAGAAGTAGATTCGCTTTTGAACGCTGTTTCTTTCTGCCAGCAGTACTGAACCGATGGCTTCCTAAGAGGCTTCTAGATACAGGGTAAGTGTTTCACCTGGGATCATAGCGTCAGGGTCAGTAGTTCGGTTAGTGATTTGCGGTCGTCGTAGGAGTTCTACACGAGAAGTTTACAACTCCCTAGGCATTGCACCTAATCGTTGTAGTGTAGAATAGGCAAGACTCTGGGTTGTTTATCGTTCACTCGAGGAATAGGTTAGGAAGGCTTGATCACGGTCTAACAGAATTCTAAGGGTTGAGAGAAGATTATTTTTGTATTTTTATATTTTATGGAAAGCAAATAAATCATATAATTGGAGAGAGGTTTGGTTTTAGATGTTTAAACTAAATATTAACTAAGCTACTGGTGATAACAATAAGATAAAAGACTATGTTTATTTAATCATGTATTACTCCCTAGATTGCTTCTCCTAGTGTTGTTTCCTTGTCACACTCGTGATGATCTGTGTAACTATTTCCTAAAGCATGAACGAATTACACGAACCCGCCGTCTACTTAGTATGCCGCTAGAGCAACGCACATGCAAGGTAGTATGAAGACTATTACACGGCCCCTAGGAGTACACTAAGTGCATGTGAAATATATTAAGAGTGGATCAACCATATTAGGGGGCAAGGTAGTATGAAGACTATTACCCGATGGTATCCTTTCTACACAATCACGTTTCCCTAGACATATCAACAGCGATGCAGACAAAAGCTGGTTTTCTAAGACCTAACGTGCACATCCATCACAAGAAGCAACACCACTAAGATCTACATTCTAGGTTTCATACAATCATAAATAAACATAATAGGAGGTTTAGCCAAGCATGTTAAAGATAAAGCAAGAACAATAAATCAAACAACACATAGACATATTGAATGATTAAGTAAACCTTACTTGATTAAAACATGAATTGGAAGAGGTACAATAGGGTTTTTAGGCCCTAAAATCATCTCCTACAGCTGCTAAACGAACTAGGGTTCGTACCCTCTTTTTATTCTAAAGTTACACACTCAAAACCCTAAATTCGGGTTTGTATATATAGGAAAAACGATGTGACGGCGTCGCGTTTTAATCGTGACGCCGTCATGAAAGAGAATATTCTAGATAATGGGCTGGGTCGTATGCTCTGACGCCGTCGTGGAATCATGTGACGCCGTCTTGATCTTCGTGGTGACGGCGTCACGTTATATCTGTGACGCCGTCTCTAGCCACTGTAGAGAAATTCTTGATCAATGTTGGTGTAGGTCCGTAGTCTTGTCCGTTTCTTCTCCAAATGAGCCCAAGTCACGTGTAATTCTTCCAAATGCCTTCCAAATGAGAAATACCTAAAAAGGAACGATTAAGTACCTATTTTGGGCATAAATGCACGATTTAGGGGGTTAAACGACCCTAAAAAAGTGTATAAAATGACACCTCATCAAATACCCCTACACTTGGGATTTGCTTGTCCTCAAGCAAATGGGCTTTTCTACCTAGCAATACAACTAAGGAGGGTCATTTAACATACTCTTAAACATATTCTACATACACAGCCTTATAGAAGACCCTCGTAATTAAAAGCACGATGAAGGAATTAGGAAATTAAAAAATAAAGCAGAGAAAGTATAATAACTAGCACCTCACAAAAGAGTTTGGGTATTCTCTCTTCACTCGGGTGTATAATGAATTATAACATATGGAAGGAAACGAAAACACACACTTTAACCTGTCATAGCATATAAAATTACCAATGCTTGGTAAAGGATCAACGTCCACCGCTAAGTGCAAGTATATCATTACTATCTAAGAGGTATTTATAAAGGGTGTTATTAGGGTTAGGTGTAAAAAACATTAATGGAAAACAGAAACAGAATGGGGATTCATTTAGTTGAATTTTGGGGTGGAAGGGGTAGAAGGTGGGGGATTCTAATTACTTACAACGAATACACTTTGGTTGGTTGCATAATCCAAGACACTTGTAACAAAGAACTACAAACTTACACAACTCCACAAACTCAACACACCTTAAGCTATTTACAAGCACCGATATTTACAATCTAACTAATGACCCATTTTGAGGTGGATCAAAATAACATGGAGATCATTTGACAAACATATGGGGGTATTGACTTAACTTTTCTTCCCCTATCATTCTTCCGCGAAATAAATACTACCATGAATCCCAATCGTCCCAAAACTGTATTTACAAGGAATAAGGACCTTTAGCAACCGTGACTCAAATAACTTAATTGTGTTAATCACAATAATTACTAAATCGAGTACACATATAAGGTAGGGCTAAGCTTTGGGTGTAACGATTGGTTTAAGGGTGACAATGCTCTTCATTAATAGACTTGGATTTAACCAAAAATAAGAGAAACCTTAAAAAAGGATAGGCTCTGATGGTTGTACAAGTGTATACCTGCACTAAAGGTAGTGCATGCAAGGGTGTGGGATTGTATATAATGATCGGTGTTGACCATACATGAACAATTACATGTTTAAAACATGGGTTAATCCTAATGCCTCTTATCAAGCAAATCCTAATACTTACAAGGGCGGTCGTCGGGATGACAATCACAAAATAAAGTTTTAGAATTTAATATGCTAACGGTACACTCTCAGAATCCTAAAATAACCGATACCAATGTTCCAGAAAAGGCGACGAAACCACGCATACACAACCGTAGCGACGGAATAGACACACATGATTGCTCACTCCTTAACTCGAACAAGCTAAAGGTATAATATCTAAGGGCGAACCTCACATTGTGGGGTGGAATTTTAAGGGTTTTTGTGCTAGTCATATATATTCCTATCCATGGGACGCTAGTAATACTCGGTTTTCGTTGGTGTGTGTCATAAAAAAATTTAAATTTTGGTAAAAATCACTCTTTTATTCTATGTTTCGATATATTACCCATCTTTTTAAGGACAAAGCAAATGGCAAATGAAATAATAGTTTCTAAGGCTTATTTTCCCCCTATACTTAAGATGAACATTGTCCCCAATGTTCTCTAGAAGTACCCGTTAAAACAGATAAAGGGAAAAGAAAACAAGGAAAAGAAACTAGTACTCCCCTGGTTTACTCAACAATGAAGAAGAAACATGCGATAACTGGTTAAATCGTCCTCTGAGAATCATCCAATGAAACTTCCTAAGAACTTCCAAGCTTCTTCTCATCAGATATACAACCAATATCAAAGACAAAAGACAACTATACCAAGCTAAAATGTTGCGGTTTAACCAATATAACAATATGAATATTAGGGGTTTGACTCGAATAGATAAGATGAAAGAATTGTTAAATTCATTAGGTTTTGCAGGTTTATATTGGAAGAATAAATATATTAAATGTCGTGCAAGTTTTATTTTCAATAATAATTAAAACTTTAAGTTTTCATAAACTGGAGCGTTTGTACGCCGTCCAGGGTTTGTGTGACACCCATCACAGGTATTGTGGTGACGGCATCACGTGTTAATCATGACGCCGTCTCCACAGTCTATGAAAACGAAATTTTTTGTTTTTGATGACAAATTTCCTGTACTTGATTCCATAAGTTAATTCCTATATAAATGGCTGTACAAAGCATGAGATTTAACAATTCAATCATATGACTCGAAACTAACGCGGATTAATCTAAAAAATTCATTTATCATGTTTGAATTTGGCTCAAAAGCCGGATAAATTCCCCTACACTTATTGTTTGCAAAATACCTTTGATTGAAATTAAGACGAAGTTAAAGACAAACAAAGCATGATTACAAGATAGTTCAAACATAATAAAACAAACTAAGAATAATAAATCACACATGACACTCCTAATATGCGGAAAAGTAAATTGGGTTACCTCTCAATAAGCACTTTTCTTTATTAACGAGTCTTGTAGCTAGACTCGAAGTCACACGTCCGTACGTGATTTCTCCTTCGTCATCCATTCCTGTTAGGTATTCAGGTCCAAGCTCTAGGCATTCTTTGTAAAATGCTAGTATCTTGCTCATTACATACTCTACTCCTCTTCTCTTGTCCTCCTCGTTCCTAAGATAGACTGATTTGGTATGCTCCTTTTCTAAGTCTGACAGTGAATCATATTGTTCTATCTTATGAGGCATCTTATAGGAAACTTCATCGGTCCTGTTAATGAATCTTAAAACTCCTTCGGGTGGGTCGTGAGTCATGTTGGATATTTTTATAAAAGGTCTCCCTAGTACCATTTGTGACAACCTAGGGTCTATGATTGAACTAATATCCTTGACAATCATGAAGTCTACGACATAGGTGAAGTTTCCTATGAAAACATGCATCCCTTTTATCCTTCTTGTGAAATTGATAATTCCTCCATTTGCATCTTCACTAGGGTCAAGTTTTCTCCTCATGATCCAGTTGTACATCATTCAGGTCATGATATATAAGAGAGAGTGAGTCGATGTCATCTTTTTTTCGATATGTACGGTGTTAAATATTGCACGGGATCATAAGGTTGTAGGAGGCACCTTCTGTGGATGATAGGGTTTCTAAGAAATATTGAAGGGATTAGGCCACTCATTAGGTACCTATGGTAGGTTAGTTCATTCCTAGTCGGGAAAGTTTCGAAGTACTCCACTATAGTTTCTTCCGTCATTGCCCCTTCTCCTTCTTTGGGATCCTCATTTTGGGGTTCATCATCATCTCGTATGATCTTGATGAACATCACTTCTCCATCATCCTCCATAGAGCAGATAAATTTCATATTGGAGGATTGGGGAACCAACCCGAGCGATTCAAGTATCGAATTTAGCTTCCGTACCTATTCCATGGTGATAGAAGCTAATGGATCAGGTTGTGGGTGTGGGTTAGGGTTGGTGTCTCCGAGGTTCTCTTCTTCTTGCTCGACTTCTGGCTTATTAACTTGGGATTCATCGGGCTGCTTAGGGTGGATTGTGATGGCGTTGATTAAACTATGGATTTGTGTTGAGCATTGCAGGTCCATTATTGGGTAAGAACGAGCAGACGAAACTGGATAGGTCCCCAGTTTTGGGCTCTTAACCGTGTCACTGGGTAATTTTCCTACTATTTGATCAGTGATGGCTTTCAACACAATATCTATTTTGTTGGTCATCTCACCTTGTTGTCGTTTGAAATCAGCTTCAAACTTGGATAGTCTAGCATCTTGAGATTCCATGAACTCGGAAACCAGTCCTTCTATATTTGATTGATTGCTAAAATTTTGAGGATGGTTGTTGAAGTAACGGTTTAGGATCAACTATTGGGTTGGAACCGGTTAGGTGGGTTTGAAAAATTATTTTGAGAATTTTGAGGTTGTTTCCACCTAAGATTCGGGTGACTTTTCCATGACAGATTATAGGTGTCACCAAGATTATTTTGCTCGGGATTAAAGGTATACCACTTACCTCCCACTTTATCGGTACGCGAGGATGCATACTCAACAAAGGCTTGTTCAGGGTTTTCCATGCAATTCTGAGTGTCGTGAGGACCACTACAGATTTCACATGGGGTAGTGATTTTGTTTACTTGGGTAGGTTGTGTCAAAGCAAGATGAGCTTCCATCAAGCGTTGGACCCCCCCCCCCCCCCCTTAATTTGAATTTTTTTTTTTTTTTCGATCTTAGGATAGACGGCGTCGGAATGTACTCAGGGAATATCTTGAGGCAAAGTGATTGCCTTGACCGGCTTAGCGAAATCCCTTGGGTCGTTCCAACTTTCGTAGTCATAGAGGGCGAGGTCCTCTAATATTGCCCAGGATTCTTCGGGGTTGAGGTCACGAAGCTTACCACCGGCCGATTGGTCATTGGTTCGTCTTATGACGGGATTGACATGGTCATAAAAAATTTGGACTTGGAGCCAAAGGTCTATGCCATGATGAGGGACTTTTTGGAGTAAGTCCTTGAAACGAGTCCATGCTTCGGATAAAGATTCTCCATGATGTTGTTGGAACATCAGGATATCATTGCGGAGTTTTGCGGTCCTTCCCGGTGGAAAGAATTGAGCAAGGAATCGGGTAGTAAGATCCTCCCATGTGGAGATGGATCCTGCTGGAAGGCGTTCAAGCCAATTGCTAGCTTGATCGCGTAAGGAAAATTGAAATAAATGCAGGCGCGTTCTTTCCCTATTTTCACCGTCAAGGTCAAGTGAGTCCACAAGTTTAAGGAAATCCTTGAGGTGTTGGTTTGGATCCTCGGACCGAAGTCCGTGGAATGAGCATCCGTTTTGCACCAACCGGATGGTGTCAGATCGAAGAGGTACCACGTTGTTCCCTACGGGGAGCTCAATGGTATTCCTATAGCCCTCGTGGCTTGGTTTAGAGTAATCTCCTAGAGTACGGATAGGATTCTCGTCTCCCATGGTGGTTGACGAGAATGGGTTACGAAACAGATACACGAAGAAAAGATAGACTACAAGAAAGCTAATATGCGGGAATTAAATCTTACTTGAAAGGATTCAAGCAAGTAGAACTAAGCTAAACTATGATCAATACCTAACTATTCCCCAGGCGGCGGCGCCAAAAACTTGATGTGCGGTCATCGTAGGACTTCTACACGAGATGTTTTATAACTCCCTAGGCAGTGCACCTAATCGTTGTAGTGTAGTATAGGCAAGACTCGGGGTTGTTTATCGTTCACTCGAGGAATAGGTTGGGAAGGCTTGATCACGGTCTAACAGAATTCTAAGGGTTGAGAGAAGATTATTTTTGTATTTTTATATTTTATGGAAAGCAAGTAAATCATATAATTGGAGAGAGGTTTGGTTTTAGATGTTTAAACTAAATATTAACTAAGCTACTAGTGATAACAATAAGATAAAAGAATATGTTTATTTAATCATGTATTACTCCCTAGATTGCTTCTCCTAGTGTTGTTGCCTTGTCACACTCGTGATGATTTGTGTAATTATTTCCTAAAGCATGAACGAATTACACGAACCCGCCGTCTACTTAGTATGCCGCTAGAGCAACGCACATGCAAGGTAGTATGAAGACTATTACACGGCCCCTAGGAGTACACTAAGTGCATGTGAAATATATTAAGAGTGGATCAACCATATTAAGGGGCAAGGTAGTATGAATACTATTACCCGATGGTATCCTTTCTACACAATCATGTTTCCCTAGACATATTAACAGCGATGCATACAAAAGGTGGTTTTCTAAGACCTAACATGCACATCCATTACAAGAATCAACACCTCTAAGATCTGTATTCTAGGTTTAATACAATCATAAATGAACATAATAGGATGTTTAGCCAAGCATGTTAAAGATAAAGAAAGAAAAATAAATCAAACAACACATAGACATATTGAATGATTAAGTAAACCTTACTTGATTAAAACATAAATTGGAAGAGGTACAATAGGGTTTTTAGGCACTAAAATCATCTCCTACTGATGCTAAACGAACTAGGGTTCGTACCCTCTTTTTATTCTAAAGTTACACAATTAAAACCCTAAATTCGGGTTTGTATATATAGGAAAAACGCTATGACGACGTCGCATTTTAATCGTGACGCCATCATGAAAGAGAATATTCTAGATAATGGGCTGGGTCGTATGATCTGACGCCGTCGTAGAATCATGTGACGCCGTCTTGATCTTCCTGGTGACGGCGTCACGTTATTTCTGTGTCGCCGTCTCCAGCTACTGTAGAGAAATTCTTGATCAATGTTGGTGTAGGTCCGTAGTCTTGTCTGTTTCTTCTCCAAATAAGCCTAAGTCACGTGTAATTCTTCTAAATGCCTTCTAAATGTGAAATACCTGAAAAGGAACGATTAAGTACCTATTTTGGGCATAAATGCACGATTTAAATGGTTAAACGACCCCAAAAAAGTGTATAAAATGACACCTCATCAAATATCCCTACACTTGGGATTTGCTTGTCCTTAAGCAAATGTGCTTTTCTACCTAGACAATAACAATATGAGGGGTCATTTTACCTACTCTTTAAACATATTCTACAACACAGCCTTCTAGACCTCGTAATTAAAACCACGGAAAGTATATACTAGCACCTCACATAAGTGTTTGGGATTCTCTCTTTCACTCGGGTGTATAATGAATTATACTCATTACATGTTATAGCATATAAATTACCATAGGCTTGGTAAAGGATCAAACCTCCACCGCTAGGCGCAAGTATTAGTCATCACTATCTAAAAGGTCTTTTAAAGGGTTGTCGGGTGTAGGTGTAAGATAACATATAACAGAAACGAAAACAGATGGGATACATTTGGGTGGCTTTAGGTGAATTTGGAGTGGAAGGGTTAGCTAATTATTTACACGAATACACTTTGGTTTGGTTGCTAAGCCAAGACTCGGACGAAGATATACAAACTCTACATCAATCTCTTTCTTTTTCTTTTCTCTATTTTTTTATAAAATAATACATCACATAGGGTTTATAACACGTACCCCTACACTTGAGCTTTTACATGCTCGAAATATATAATCTAACGATTTGAGGTGGATCAAAATAGCATGGAGATCGTTTAACAAACATATGAGAGTATTGACTTAACTTTTCTTCCCCATTCTTCTGCGAAATAAATACTACCATGAATCCCAATCGTCCCAAAACTGTATTTACAAGGATAAGGACTTAGCAACCGTGTACTCAATAATTAACTTGGGTTAAACACAATAATGTACTAAAGGTGAGTACATATAAGGTAGGCTAAGGCTTTTTAGGTGTAACGATTGGTTTAAGGGTGACAATGCTCTTCATTAATAGTCTGGATTAACCAGAAAATTACGAGAACCATGAAAAAGGATAGGCTCGGAGGGTTATACTAGGGTATCCTGCACTAAAAGTGAGTGCATGGCAAGGGTGTGGGATAGTTATATGATTGGTGTGACCATCATAACAATTATAGGTTTAAAACATGGGTTAATCCTAATGCCTCTTATCAAGCAAATCCTAATACTTACTATGCGGTCTCGGGATGCATCACAAAAACAAGTTCTAGAATTTAATATACTACCGGTACACTCATATAATTTAATACCGATCTCAATGCTCCAGAAAAGGCGACAAAACCACATATACACATCCGTAACGATGGAATAGACACACATGATTGCTCACTCCTTAACTCGAGAAAGCTAAAGGTATAAACTATCTTTGGTGTCAATAATGGATACCTGAATTCGTATAGATCTAAAAGCGAACCTCACATTTTTGGGGTGGAATTTTGAGGGGTTTTGTGCTATTCATACACATTCCTATCCATGAGACTCTATTAATACTCGGTTTTCATCGGTATGTGTCATAAAAAAATTTAAATTTGGGTCAAAATTACCTTTTTATGCTATGTTTTGATATATTACCTATCATTTCAAGGACAATGCAAATGGCAAATAAAAGAATAGTTTCTAAGGCTTATTTATCCTACACTTAAGTTGAACATTGTCCCCAATGTTCTATAGAAGTACCCGTAAAAATAAATAAAGGGAAAATAAAACAAGAAAAGGAAACTATTACTCCCCTGGTTTGCTCAATAATGGAGAAGAAACATGCTATAACTGGTTAAATCATCCTCCAAGAATCGTCTAATGGAACTTTCTAAGAACTTCCAAACTTCTTCTCATCAAATATAACCTGTAATCAAAGACAAAGACAACTATACCAAGCATAAAATGTGCGTTTTACATAATATACAATGTGAGTTTAGGGTTCAACTCAATAAAACAGTAAAAATTGGATGACAGAATTGTTAAACTCAATGGTTTTGCAGGTTTATAAAAGAATATTACATATTTTAAATGTTGTGCAAGTTTTATTTTCAAAAATAATTAAAAATTTTGAGTTTTCTTGACATGGGCGTATGACGCCATCACAGTTATTATGGCCTCGTCACAGATATCGTGGTGACGGCGTCGAGTGTAAATCGTGACGCCATCTCCACAGTCTGTGAAAACGAAATTTTTGTTTTTGATAAAAAATTTCTTACACTTGATTCCATAAGTTGATTCCTGTACAATTAGTTGCATAAAACCTGAGTTTTAACAATTCAATCATATGACTCGAAACTAACGCGAAATAATCTAAACAATTCATTTAACATGTTTAAATTTTGGCTCAAAAGCCAGAAAATTCCCCTACACTTATTGTTTGCAAAATACCCTTGATTGAAATTAAGATGAGGTTAAAAACAAACAAAGCATGATTACAAGATAGTTCAAACACAATAAAATAAATGGTTAAAGAATTAAAACACACTTGACATTCCTAATATGCGATAAAAGTAAATTGGGTTACCTCCCAAGAAGCGCTTGTTTTGTTCGAGTCATGAGCCTGACTCTTTCCTTATTTAACAGATAAAGGGGAGGGTTCCCCTACACTTGAGTTCAAGTGCGGGTGATAGTAACGGTACACATCATTGTGGTAAGAAAGAGCCTTATATTGAAAAAGTAAATGTTGAATTATATGCTTTAAATGGTTTGTTTTTTTAATCCTACCATTTTCTATTTCTTTTGGCTTAACGGGTAAACTAAGTCCTTCTAAGAAATTATTCACTATCACCTCTAAATTTGAGAAATCAACATTTAAGGACCCACTTTGTCCTAATAAACCTGGTTTGAATCCATAATGTTTCTTAAGGTCATCTACAGATGGGTGATAATAGCAAGATATATCCTTAGGGCGGAAGGACGCCACGTGAGGTAACGGTGGTGTATGAATAGTCAAGGGATCTGCTACCTTCATCCTAAAACTATCCGAAGTATGTGGCTTGATGAGTGGGTTGGTTCCTCTTTTGTCTCCTAGATTTACATCTAAGGGTGAAAAATTAGGTAAAACTTGAGGCTCCGGTTCATCAAAACTAAGAATTTCCTTAGAACAAAGAGGAATGTCATGATTACAAGTATTTAAGCCTAAATCCTCTAGTGGTGTTTCGTCTAAAGGTTCTACCTTAATCGAGATTCCTATAGTCTCTTCTACTTCTTTCGGATAAGTCACGGGCGGTGTGTATTCCTCAAAATAATAGGAGGACTTGTGGGTTTGGATTTTCCGCATCATATCAGGACTTGATGTTTCGGTTATTGTTTATACTAGGCTTAAAGCCAAAGGTACTTTCCCTTATAAGAGGTGGACTGGGGAAGATTATGCGGACGTGTTTGACACATAGTGGTTTTGGTAGGATAAAGTCGGGGGCGTGGAAAGAAGTGCTTTTTGTGAGGGTTTCAGAGAATTTAAGGTTGCTAGAGGCTTTCGGATCCTCGTTCTCGGGATACCTTGTTATCTTCTCAATCTTTCTCATCTGGCTCCCCTCTTCTATTATCTTTTCCTTTAACCTCTATGTAACCTCCGAAGAGAGTTGCATGAAATCACCCATAATAACTTCCATATATTCTTCGAGTTGCTTGACCCTCTCTTCTTGATCAAGGATAAAGTTAGTCACAATATGCTCGAATTTCTCTTAACGTGATGGTTCAGGGGGTAGTTGATACATCTTGTTGCATGTCATTCTAAATATGCCTTCGCTTCTTCCCATTAGCGAGATTGCTTCCTTCATGAGTATATCAACTTTACATTCCATGACCCCTAGTAACTGTTTAATGTCAGGGTTTTCTTAATTGAGGCTCCCCTCTCATGGGACGATGGGGTCATTGCACCCCTCTTCCTCATATCGAGCTAGCTCCTTGATAGTGGCCCTAGCTTTCTCCACACTTGTTTTCCTTAGCAGGCCTCCGGCGGCGTAGTCCACGGTCCTTTTTAAGGTGTGATCAATGCAATCATAAAATATTTGCACTTGGAGCCAGAGATCAATTCCATAGTGAGAAACTTTTTAGAGTAAGTCCTTGAAACGAGTCCATGCTTCTGATAGAGATTCTCCGTGATGTTGTTGGAACATTAGGATATCGTTATGAAGTTTTGCAGTCCTTTCCGATGGAAAGAATTGAGCAAGGAAACGTATAGTAAGATCCTCCTAGGTGGTGATGGATCCTGCTGGAAGGCGTTCGAGCCAATTGCTAGCTTGATCATGAAGGGAAAATTAAAATAAACACAAGCGTGTTCTTTCCCTGTTGTCACCGTCAAGGTCAAGTAAGTCCACAAGTTTAAGAAAATCCTTGAGGTGTGGGTTTGGACCCTCAGACCAAAGTCCGTGGAATGAGCATCCGTTTTGCACCAACCGAATGGTGTCGAATCGAAGAGGTACCACGTTGTTCCCTACAGGGAGCTCGATGGTATTCCTGTAACCCTCGTGGCTAGGTTTAGAGTAGTCTCCTAGAGTACGGATAGGATTCTTGTATCCCATGGTGGTTGACGAGAATGAGTTACGAAATAAATAACATAAAGAAAAGATAGACTATAAGAAAGCTAATTTGCGGAAATTTAATCTTACTTGAAAGGATTCAAGCAAGTAAAACTAAGCTAAACTATGATCAAAACCTAACTATTCCCCAGGCGGCGGCGCTAAAAACTTGATGTGCAGTTGTTGTAGGACTTCTAAATGAGAAGTTTTACAACTCCCTATGCAGTGCACCTAATCGTTGTAGTGTAGTATAGGCAAGGCTCAGGGTTGTTATCGTTTACTCGGGGAATAGGTTAGGAAGGCTTGATCACGGCCTAACAGAATTCTAAGGGTTGAGGGAAGATTCTTTTTGTATTTTTATGTTTATAGGAAAGCAGTAAAATCATATATTGGATAGGTGGTTCGATTTTAGCTAATAAACTAAATATTAATCTAAACTATTGCTGATAACAATATAATAAAAGACTGTGTTTATTTAATCATGTATTACTCCCTAGTTTGTTTCTCCTAGTGTTGTTTCTTTGTCACACTTGTGATGATCTATGTAATTATTTCCTAAGTCATGAACGAATTACACGAACCCGCTGTCTACTTAGTATTTCGTTAGAGCAACGCACAAGTAAGGTAGTATAAAGACAATTACAAGGCCCCTAAGGGTATACCAAGTGCATGTGAAATATATTAAGAGTGGATCAACCACATAAAGGGCAACGTAGTATGAAGACTATTACCCGATGGTATCCTTTCTACACAATCATGTTTTCCTAGACATATCAACAGCAGTATAGACAAAAGCTGGTTTTCTAAGACC
>BQNB010042144.1:3245-46314 GCA_026074375.1 Tanacetum coccineum | reverse complement strand
AAAATATGGTGTGAGATATATGCAATGGTGTAAAATCATGTGTTATATATGTGGCATTTTTTTTTCAATTAAACATATTTGACACAAGAGGTTGCGATTTTGATTACACTACAACAAAAACTTACAAATAGATTATGTGTTAAGTTATGATTTTTCATCTTTTTAATATACTCTAACGTATTACACTAATCAACTACGGAGTTTGTTACACTAAAATATAAAATTTACATAAAATATCACTACATAATTACTAATAACTACTCATATATATATATCATCAAATCCTAACCACCCACTAATACCACTATACATGTCATGGAAGTTAATACTATTTGAGTGGGCCGGTTTTATTATAAAAACTAACTCTTTAGAAAACAGTTAACAAATATTTATATAAGTGGTTTTCTCATATTTATTAGCTTTAATATCATATAGTATTGGTTGTTTATGGACGCAAACGTTAACATTATTCGTGAAGTAATTCCTGTAAAATGTTCATGGAAGATTAAGGTGAACATGGCATGAAGGTAGCGGTACAGGAGGACGCAATAGGGAAACTTGTTTGACATTTTGAGAATATCCTATTAGACGACAAAGTATGTACTTCAAAGGAATGAATTCTATTATTCATGTTTTACAAGTAAATGCTTATTAATATTAATAAAATGCTTATCAGATTCACCCAATACTAATAACTATGTATGTATGCTAAAAATTTAAAACCCGAACAATTATTTGTGTTTTCGTTGTGAGAAGACTTGCTAAACTAAGTTGGTATCGTATTTGGGATGGGGATCCAAACAATTGTACCAATATCTTGACTAACCTTTACAACACCTGTTCATAAATTTAATGGTAACTTTTTAAATTTGTATGTTGATGCGGCTATTCAGTAAAATAATTATTATATATCAATATATAATCATGTAAATTGGGTTTAGATATCAATTGTGAAGTTAGTTGTTATCATGAAATTGAAGTATGTCAAATAGGTGAAAAGAAAGTGAAAACAACTATTATGACAATTCAAGATGCAAGGTAAGTTTTCATGCTTTTATGTTTTTTTTTTTCTTTTCCCCCCCCCTCAGAAATACAATAAATAAAAAAAAATATTAAAGAATAAATAAAAAAATAAAAGAAAAAAAAATACAAAAAAAAAAAAAACAAAAAAACAAAAAAATATGATAGTTCGATGTGCTTTGTTAAGTAACAACTAACAACTATGTATGTTTATTGAGGATTTTAGTGGCATTGAAGATAAGTGTGTTAGTATTCAATAACTTGGAAAAAAAAACTTTCTTGTATGTTATATCTGGTATGTGTATAAACTAATAATTTTATATCTTAGAACTATATTTTGAAGAAACATTTGATTTTAAGTTAACGGGTTAGATCTTAAAATCCAAACTTGAATATTTTGCTTTTGGATTGTGTCATTTACACACTTTTAACTCGAAACTATAGATACTAAACACATGTAGTATAAAGTCACATTTAAATTAGGGATTGATCGCGCACTCGCTCTCAACACACACGCTGCGCTCATGATGTATTTCTTTCGCTCTACTTACATGGCAATCATTAAGTGCATAGCGTACGATGTTTTTTAGAGCAAGCTTGGGTAAATATGAAAATTTCAAATTTAAAAAGAGAAGATATGAAATTGTCCATTTAAAGTAAAAGACATGAGTGAGTTGATTATAGTAAGATGGTATATATTTAACTGAATAAGAGTTCAATATGTAGAATCTTGGAAGAGTCTATGATAGGAGTTCTTGCAGGGACATCTGTTCTTGGTGATGGAAAGTCGGGTATAATGGTTTGTGAACCAATACTGTAAGAAACTTTTTTCAGGTTTGATTATTTTGTCGATGCTAGAAACGCATTGTTTTTTAGTCTTTCTTTTGCTAATAACAAAAAAAGGGACACATACCTAATGAGAAATACCAAAGTTTCATTATCTTTTCCAACTTGTGAACATGTTGGTGGATAAGGAATTGTCCATTTTTGAAGGTCAACTCTACCATTAAAAAGAACACGTGTATTGTTAGATTTTTGTTTTTTTATAACATGTATACAAGGTATTTTCTTTATCACAAATGGGGGCTTAGTGTGTGCTTAAAAACTTGTCAAAGGACAATGATGGAGTTCATGGTTGAATGGTTGAAGTATTGAGTGAGATCGATAATAATGAAGGAGATTTAGTTGAGTTCCGTATTGATTGATAATCTAAAGACCTCGGCGGCGCACTCGCGCTCGGCGCACATTCATTGTAGAAAAGTCAACACTCGATCTTCGCCCTTCCAGCCCACACCTCACCCGCCCGCTAAAATCTCTCCATAATATTTAATTTTGTTTGTATAGGTATATTTAATTTTATTTTATGTATATTTCTTAAGTTTGCCATCATTTAAGCTATGGTGAAGGTTTGAGAATTTTAGTGAAGTGGACATACAATGTGGGAAATAGAGCATTGCCATTTATCTAGCGCGGTAATGCTAGTTGGGAGGTAAATTTTTATTACCTATTAGTTTAGGTAGGGTATATGTTCTAGGCCAAAAACAATTTTATACGAAATTAAATGTCATGTTTTTTCTTTTTCATGGTATAGTGATGTACATTTAAAAGTAGAAACCTTTATTCTCATCATATGTTAATTAATATTTTGTTAGTTAATTTGAGTACTATTTTATTTCGGCTTTAATGATCAAATTTGAGATGCAATGCTAGGAGGATCTCCATTTGGTCACCTTCTTCAACAAGGGTTTCACAAGTCACATGTTGATTTTTAGAATTATCAAGTGTAAGCCTTCTCCCCTCATATTCCATAATCCATTGAGAATGTGATATCTTAGAGGGTGTTTGAGAGTACTTATTTAAAGATAAGCACATAAGCAAATAAGAAATCACAAACATATTTTCAATAAAGAATGAGTTTTTTATGTTGTTGCAAGATGGTTTAACATTTTATTCTTTGTATTACTTTAGGACCTTTAAACTTGGATTTAGGATCGTGTATATATCCCAATGAAAATATAATTAGTGATGCTACTGGAGAGTTGAATTGCCTAACTAATAGCATCCTTTATACTTTTAAAAATTATTCGCTCTTCGAAAAAGAGAGAACCACCATTAGCAACACTAGGAACTAATGAAACTAATTCCTCCTCTATTAAACAAAGCATGTAACTATATTTGAGGTTGATTTTTTTTCGAAAAGCAACTTGAGGTTGACTTTTTCACAACATAAAATGTGGGAACAACATACAATTGTAGTTGTTGATAACCTTTTGCTTTAATACAATATCTTAATTTGTGATCTAACTTTACCATAGTTTAAAATTCAACTTTAGTATGATGTATAAAAACTAACCACTAAGGCATATTAAAGTTGATGCACATACTCTTAATATGCATTGCTTAGATGGTTCATAATGTTGTATTTACAATAGAGATACTTAATGTTTGTAACTTTAAAATTAGCAAAATAAATTGAATTATGCCTCTCTCTTATAGGTGATGACGTCAATGGAGTCATTATTAGTGTTGTTTTGTGTATCTATCGTCATACTTATTTCCTTCCTAAGTGTCATATATTTTGCAGATTGCAGGTTGTTGATTGCATATTAGGTTGGTGTTGCACATTGCAAAGGAGTCTGATGAGGAGTTGTGATGAGTGGTTGCTGATGAAAAATGTCGAGGGGTTGCTCATGGTTGCTGATGAAAGGTTGCGGGTTATGTTAATTAGGTTGCGGGTTACTACATATGGAAGAATAGCAATAATTGGGCGTTTGACGCGATAAGAGAAAGACCAAGCAAATTATTCCAAGAATATCAATAATATGGTGTTTTGAAGTTGTGTTTAATGTTTTTATGTGCTTGAATGTTTTATGCATTACTAATCAATTGGGTATGATATATAAGAAAAATGAAATGCAATTTCCGTTAGGGGTAGAGTATTTAAAAAACATTTTATAATGTGTCTATTAATTATGTTTAAATAACTATCGAAAAATACATGTATGTTGGTTACTTAACATTTAGTATTAAACTACCCACTAACTTGTGGTGCGAGTTACTACTATATAAGTAAGGACCCTTCAATTGTAAAAGGCTATTTTTCCAAAAACGGTTACAACAAATGGTTATATAAAGGGTTGTGTGTCTGTGATTTATTAGTTATTGGTTTATATCTCTCACGATATTAGAATTGTCATAATGTGGACTAGATTTTCATGTAATATGGGAAGTCGAAGAGTTAGAGCTTTCAAGTAAGTAGTCGTTATATTTATATAAACTGGTTTCACATGTTAAGTACATATGTTATTGTGTTCAATAATATTTGAAAGAGTTGACTACATTTTTTGTCCTTGTGGTTTGTCGGATATAACGGTTTTAGTCCAATAGTTTAAAATGTAACAGATCTCGTCCATTTTTGGTCAACCCGTAACACTTTTGGTCCATTTTTGGACTAAACCCGTTATACCCGACAAACCACAAGGACCAAAAGTGGACCAAAATTGGACCAAAAGTGTTACGTTTTACCAAAAATGGACGAGATCTGTTACATTTTAAACTATTGGACTAAAACCGTTATATTCGACAAACCACAAGGACCAAAAATGTAGTTAACTCTATTTGAAATCTTCTTTTAAAGCATTACTGGTTGCATTTGTCACCCTGTTGATATATGTATGCATTATGGTGGTAGAGTTGTGAAAAGAGGTACAAGTAATGACCACTTGGGTGGGAATGAAGTTATAATTTGTGGTATTAATGCTACCGATTTTTTCTATGATTAATTAATATAATGGGTTAATGAAAATACTATCAACTTATGAGATACATACTCTCTTCTTTTTAGAGTTTTGGAATATTAATTTGTCAACTTTATGGAATGTTAATAGTTAGAGTGACATCAAATGGATATATCGTCGATGTGAAATAGGAGATATCTTGGACATGTATTTAGTTGAAGATTTATATTTGTTTAGTTTGTGTAATTTTGTTATGTTGTTGTCAGGTATGTTTTTATTAAACCATTTTAAATGGTTATGTAGTTGCTTCCCTTAATTTGGACAAATGGTGTTTTAATTTTTCTTCGTAGGATCATTTGAAGTATCCAACATGGAAATGTGTAATTTAAATGAAATCACATACTTTTCGATCTACATTTAGAATGCAGTTAAACTATTTCTTACGACATTGCTACATAGTGAAGCAAAGTTGAGAAGGATTATGATTTGAAAATATACAACTCCCATATTAGACTAATCAACTACAACTTTTGATACTTTGAAACCTACAACTTATAACATATTCAACTTATCAACTACATATTTATACTGAGTATGAAATCAGTATAAAGTGTCGTCGTAGAACATCCCGCCGCGTAGCACGGGTTCTCTGCTAGTAAATAAATAAAACGTAAATAAATCTTTTTTGTTTTGTGGCTCAAATGAATTCTGACAAGTAAGAAATGGTTTCCACATCAATTATGATGAAAATGGTTTCCACACCAATTACAAAGGACCCAACTCCTCAAAGAATTCAAATCTTCACCTTTTTTCTTTCTCTAGTAACCAAACAATAGAAATGAAATCAATTCTATTTCTCTTCCTCTGATTCCCTCTACCAAACATACCCTAACAACACATACTAACATCTTCATACCCACTGTAACAGTGTAACCACAACAACTAAAACATCAATCGACTTCACCTTTTGGCATATCTATCTCCTCCTTAACAGATAGACCTACTCTATTAACCCGCTTCATATTCTAATCTTGTTGCGATTGGAATCTGGGTTATGATTCGGTTTCATTATGGATGGGTTTTTTGTTATGATAAGATCTGTAAAGGGTTTGAGAGTTTAGATATGAATCTGGTTATTTTTTGTGGAGTTTATGGTGGTTGTGAGGTGGTGGCCGCGGATGGTGGTTGTGGGTGATGGCGGCGGGTGACATGGGTTGCTCAAGAAGAAGATGGAATAACACTTCAACTATGACCCTTTAGTATCATTAAAAAAAAGGTGACGTGTACAAGTTTTTACCTGTATAGCTGGTAACCCATCACAAATTGGGACCATATTGCTGATAATGGAACATAAATACAAGTTTCATGTGTAATAATGGTAATTTTTAAAGTTTGATACCTAAAACCGGAATTTTTCGTAAGTACGTTACCTATTCTTAGACTTAACCCAATTAAAAACTAGTCACTTTAGAAGAATTTTGGAAGAATATAGTACGGTATAAGATAACAACAAACTGAGATATTTTATACATGTTGAAAAAAGAAAATACAAATAATATTCTCTAGTATTCAAATGATATTTACATGGATATAATCTATATTCCATCATTCTAAATTTCCCTAAAACTCATAATGGATCAAAAACTCATAATTCCAAAACTGATCGATACCTAATGCTCTTAGAAAAAATTCGGCTGGTTTAAGTAATTATAGATCATTGGCATCTCATACATGTCATAACTAGAAGGCATTGCTTCCAAACAATGATGCAAATCTTCCAAGCTTAAACTATCAAGCCAATTATTTCCATCATCAAGTTCCTCTTTTTGCATCAAACTATCGATTAGTCCCATGTCGCATTGGTCACTAGTATCTTTAGTTATAATCGAAGGTTCAGGCTCCAAGTTGCCTAGAAACATAAAGTCGCTATCGATTTTACCCCCAAAGTCACCATCTGAATACTCAAACGAATCCAAACTGCCACTGATGTCGCTATAACTTTGCCCGCTTTGTAACTCATCTAGTGGCGAGGTAGGATGAAGGTCGGGACTATGACAAATGCTATTATCTTGTGGTGGTATGATCATCTCTTTCGGGTTGTTCTTCTTGTTGTAGAGACGACACAAAACCCAATCGTCCAACTATAAGTATCAAAATATCCCAATGTCAAACACATCTCTTAGAAAATATATAAATGTGACACGTAAAAAAAATGTGATCGAAAACACACCTTAGAAGGGGCAGGATGTCGATATTCATGCATGATCCAATTCGTCTTAATTCCTTTAGTCCCTTTTCCCGCGTAAAATACCAATGCTTTCTTAATCCCAACTGTCACCTTTGGGTCGGATTTTGACATGATTGGTTTATCCGCTCCGGTTGCTTTCCAGTACCCGTTTCTCGTGACCCGGTTCGGTCTAGAGCCGTTAGGATATTTCCGGTCTCTTGGTGTAAAAAAATACCATTCCTTTGTTCCAAAAAGAGCCATTTCTAAAAAAATAAGTGAGACTAATCAGAATTAAACTAATTTGTTAATCATTTAGTATAACTCGAGTTAGAAAAAGAAAAAAAAGTGGCTGTCAGCATTCCTAGTTATGAACGACTTTTAAATGTTAGAAAAAAAGAAATATACCAGGAAGATCCCAGGGTTCGTGTTTGTAGAGATCAACATCCGCGATAATAGAAGGTGGTGAAGCGACACTAGCAATCGTTGACATGGATCGTGATTTCTGAGATAAGTAGTGAACGATGAGCTCCTCGTCTGTCGGATGGAACCGAAAACCAGGAGGTAAGTTTAACTCAGCTTCGGCATCTCTAACTTCTTTTGTAACATGTTTTGATGGTGATCTCATGTTGTATTAATTAAAACAAAATCTGTATTTTCTTAACAAGGTTGATGATGCTGTATGTGAATTTGAAATTTTGATGATGAGGAAAAATGGAAGTCACATGAGGCTTTTATACGAGTCATTTGTGTGTGTACAAAAAGTCGTGGGGTTTAATGATGGTGACATAGGAAACACTCGAACACAAGATTTTGTAATCTTGTGTTGTGTTCACAAGAGTGGGGTTCACTTTCGTATGTAGGTCCGTGAATGAATGCAAAGGTTCACTATTTTACAAAGTCTTTTTAAGTGGATTTTTATCATTGTATCGAAAGCTTTTTAGTAAAACTTTTTACAAAGACACCAAATCTTTTGTAAAAGCTTTACTCAATAAAGTTGGTTTTAATAAATGCATTAAATAATGACATGAATTTGTACATAGGAATGTCATGATCCCAAACAAGATATTTATAATAGATCATGCTAACATTTTATTATCATTATATTATGAGTAAAAACTATATAATAGCAACCAACATTTAAAATTTTGCCGACTTGAATATTTTATTTTTTTATTATCAATATCATCAATGTATTTTCAAGTAATAACAAAGTACGTTAGTGATATTAATAATAACAAAATAAAAGGTTTAAATCAACAAAAGTTTAAAAATATGTTGTTATTATATTGCTTTTTACCTTATATTATATTCAACCTATCGCTCCATTCTTAAAATGTTCCGCCTAAAACTTTTAACTTTATTAAACTTATTTTTCAACTCATTGGAGATTCTTTTATTGACAAATACACAAGTCATGCAAAATGGGTTTATAGGTTAAGTGATAAGTGACAATTAACGAACAGTGGAAAGTCCAATTTATACCCAAACATTTCTAAAGACCCAACGAACAAATGTTAGTCATTTGTTTTTTCATCAACTTTAAAAAATTCACTTTTATCTTTAAATAACATATATGACAAACCGTTAATCGTTATGCAAAACGAATCATACTATACTATCGTGACAAAAATAAAAATACTTTTTTATAGAGGAGCAAATCTATATATTTTCGACAAACTTTTTTTTCGGATTTTTTGTCAGTATCAAAATTTACGTCATGAAAAATCACATGTGATTTATAAAATCAGAGTTGATTTGTTATTTTGAAAATTACATGTGATTGATAAAAATCACATGTGATTTGTTTGTGAAACCACACGAGATTTTTAAAATAACAAATCACATGTGCTTTTTTCAGTCGTAAATTTCAACATTAAAACAAATTATGTAAAAATGTTGGTCGAAAGTATATATCAAAGTGCCCGTCTACTGAAAGATAAAAAAAATCTCGCCTTGATGGTGTAATTTTTGTCGCTTGATGATTTATTGTTTACAGGTAATTTTATTTTTACATAAATATAGAAAATGAGTTTTTTTTTATAAAAAAATTAATTGCTAAAATTGATTTATTTAGTATTTAAACAATTTTTGGTGTACAAGTGCAATAACGTCACTTCAAATTTGTGGACATATTTTTTTTGAAATAATTTGTGGAGAGTCATAAGTGGAATCTCTCTTTTTCTTTTTTTAAAACTTTTTTGTTTTATTGAAATGCTTTATTTAGTTGGTCTCTTTATGTCAAAGTTTAACATGGGACTTGGCAACTCGATTTTATGCCATTGGCTGACTACTGATGTTTTCTCTTTCTAGCTCATCAAAATAGAATGAACACTGAACATGCACGTATGATGCTGTCATTGCTTACCTCATTTCTGATCGTTACCACAAACGTTTTCACACTTTGTCTTTTTCATTCATCCTATGAATTAAATTTACGTCAACAATATAAATTGTTTACGTGTTTTTGGTATGTCGGACGATGTTTTCTACGTGGATTATAAAACGTCGACAGGATATATAACTTGAGTTTATATTCAGTCTCTCGATCGACAATTAGTCATGAAAGAATGTACACACTCATGAAATGTAATTGATTTCTTTTTAATAAAAAATAAACTAACTTATGATGTTACAACTTACGGCCAAAAGGTTTAATCAGGGATGACCATTTTGACCCGAATTCCGAAATCGAACCGGAATCGTATCGAAACCGTACCGGAACCGTACCGATTCCCGGTATACGGTACGGTACCGGGACTACGAAATAAGGTGAAAAAAAATCGGGACCACTAATTCGGTACGGGACCGGTACCAAATCGGGAAATTCCCGAAAAAAAACGGGGAAAACCCGATTTTCCGGTACCGGTACCGATACCGGTATCCGAATCCCGTTCGGTACGGTACCGGTACCACTAATTTATGCTCAGGAAAAAATCGGTACCACTAATTCGGCACGGGACCGGTACCATGCTCATCCCTAGGTTTAATGCATACATATTTTAAATACTTATTTATTTATACTACTTCTTCATAACTTGAACGAGGTTCGTCACCCGCGCGCTACTGCAGAGCGCGAGGGACTATTTTTGCAACGGATCAATAACGTCAAGTATTATTTGTCAGTCGTTGGGACCCACCTTGCAACGAACCGATAACATCAAAGACTATTTCCGTAAATATTTTAAAATATATATTAAACTTCAACAATTTTTGTAAAATCGTACGCATGTCAGAAGCATTGCAATATTGAGCTCGTTTTGTTCGCAATTCGACGATCTTTTCGATGACTTTTTTTTCGAATGAATCGATAAAACGCACTCCATATTTGATGAATAAAGTTTGTTATATAAAAAAGTCATAAATAAGTTAAAGTTGAAGGTCTGTTTTGTAACGTTTAACATATTTGAGGGTGTGTTTTGAAAATTAATTATTTTTTTACATCGAAAACAACAAAACTGCCTTTTTTTAATTCGCAGCATACTGATCGAACATCACAAGACAAAGGGAAAAGGTATGTGTCTGTTTATGGTATGCATGCATATAACATTGCATGCACATAATGGTATTCATTCCTTTTGATTGTCGAACAAAGACCGAGAGTTAGAGAGATGTTTTGATGACCATGCAACTTTTGAGATATAATGTGTCGTCCTTTATATGATTTCCTAGAGATTCATTATATACTTTATTAACTTGGTTCTCCAGTTATAATACAACACCTCTTTTAGTTTGCATAAAACGATATTCAGACCCCTCCATCTTTTCTTGTTCACAACCAACACCCCACGGGTTTGGTTTTCGTACTAATAAGTCCCTCACTTATTTATATATATTAATTAGTTATAACGTCTTACGTTATAATTAAAACCGTTTAATATTTCGTGAAGTATATTAATATAAGATAAATATATTAATTACATTTATTAACGTATCCTCTGTGTAAACACGTGTGCCCCGATAGGCTCACGTAATTTCTCGGACATATATTATCTATTATATGTACATATCCCAACACATGTTGCTTCAATTGGCATGTCAGTCATGCCTATGTTATCCTCGGGTTTTGACGCTCAAGGAGTCGCCAACATTTTTGTATTAGCTTACCAATCTTAAGCACTGGTTACCATTTTGGTTAATGTATTTTAATCCAGATCAAAATTTACCAGTAACTAAAGGTACTCCAGTTAATGAATTTAAGGACATTTTTTATTATGGCATACGTAATCATGTGGTTCTTGAAGCAACTGGTGATCCGACACGAGAGGCTGTTGTGTACACATACATAGCTGCTTCATTGTTGCGTTTGTTCACTAAACCAGCATCAAATTATGTGAGTTCATGGTCTGGTATTGTGAAAAGCTTTTCTAAATTTTATGATAAACCAATGAATGTGGCACTACCTAATCCTGTTAAGTTAGCACTCAAGACTACAGAAAGTCGTCTTGCTTTTGGTAAAGCAGAAAAGGTAACCTTGTATCTGTTTCTGTATATGCGTAATTTGAATGAAAGTCATAAGGATTTGAAGAAGTTTTTATATGATACTTATCTTTTGCACTATGGTATGCACATTGTGAGTATCATTGTAGGGGCTTTGTGATGTTTTTAGTGTACCCCAGAGTCCAATTAATGTTGGTATAACTGATAATTTAACGCCCCATCAAACAAAATGTTTTGCTTGTTTATTGAAATTAATGGCTCAAAATGATGAGAATCATCAACAGAAAATGTGGATGTATGCGAAACTATTTGATGAAACTTTCATGTATCATCTAAAAAACCAAAACGTCCAAAATTCTGATCTATACATTTGCTGAGGCACTCAGATCAGCGGCGCTCAAAAAACCGTAAGGGATTTTGTAAATTTCTAAACTTTGCAGGTCTTACTGACCGTGTTAAAGGATATTGTGTTAGGAAAGCTTAGGATTTTCTGTCCGTTTATAAATAGAATAAAAAGGAACATTAGGAGTAGTTGTCTATGGCTAAGCTTGCAAATGAGGTTTTGGTACTGTCTCAATTGAGGCTTGAAATCAAAACCTCACTTGATGCTCAACCACATACCACTAGACCAAATGTTATATTGGTGATAAATTAGTATATTAAAGTCTATATAGTTGGTGTGTAAGTCTTTCTCTTTAAAAAAGAATTTAGATACAAAGTGTCATCAACAATCACACATAATTTTAACTTTTAAATGTTGGGATTTTATAAATCTAGCTAACCAATTTAGCCACGAGTGCGCAACGGATGGATCTAGTTATGGCAAGTAGGTTAACACATATTAAATAAGGAAAGCGTACCTTTTGCGATTATTCTTGAATACAAAAGCGTCTAAAACAAACGCCTCTACGGTTGCTCACACAATCACGTCAACCAAGTATGTAAGAATTGCTAGTCTTACCCTCATGATCAAACACCCACGTGTTATTCAAAACCAAACGCATGCCTTGCATTTCTTCTTGAAGTCGAACCAAACAAACAAACCCTTAATAAAGGTTTATACCAAAAAACCCTAATTCGTCACCTTGGAGGAATCACCAAACAACCACCACGCGTACCTTGAATCGTCAAGCAAGGAGATCAAGCGAAAACGGGAAAAATCCTAAACCCGCAGTTTGTGTTTCGCCGTTTAAGGATAAATCTCAGGAACCCTAAATCTAGCGATTTAGGGAGGCGATTTGGGTAGGCGATTTAGCCAAAAAACTTTTTGTAGGGGATTCGGTCGATTAAGGGTTTAGGAGAGGGAGAGAGCACCAATTTCTTTGGTGTTTTTAGTGAGGATTTTAATTGTAGAATGAGGGATATGGGGTGTGTTTATATAGGCACCCCAATAACCCTAAATCTTGTTCACCAAGTTAAGTTTAATATTATAATTAAACAAAACTCCACCTCCCTCCTTTTTATCCTATTCCAACCGAACAAATACCCCTATTAGATCCTTTATGGGGTTCGGCCAAACAAGGGGTTTCCACAAGGTTCGAGTTTTGTCCAGTTTAGTCCTTGGTTCTATATTTAGAATGTTTTATATAATTAATTAAACAAGTAATCAATTAAATAACTATTTAAATATAAATCGTGAAGTAAACATACTCTTCGTGTATTAACGTGTGTGCCCCCAATAGGCTCACTTATTTCTAATCGTATTTAGTGAAACCAACTACCATTTTCCAATAGCTCCCACTTGGGAGTTGGTGTAGCAGTCTGCATTCATACTGGCAATGGAAACGTCTAGCAACACTCGCAATTGCATTTGTAAATAATTAAATTACTTGAGATAAAAGTTTTCAAGAACACTCTCAGCTTTTATTGGTTATGTATTATCGTGCAATATAATCTATATAATCATCCCTTTGTTCAGATACTGTTAAACCATGGATATGGATCCTAACTCATTCCATATAGTTTAACATTTTAGTTTCTCGTTATAGAAATAATTCAGATATACCAAATGTAATCAAGATACATCTTGGATTACCCTTTGGGAACGACCATTCATTTATTTGATTAAATTTGGAGAAGGGCACAATGGTATCATTCTACACATATAATGTGGAGGAACAAATCCTTTATTGACTACAAGTGTTGTGAATGCTGCTTCACATGCACTTTGAAAAATAGCTTTTATAACTACCATATTACAAGACAACGTTTGGCTATAATTATAAAAAGTGATATTCACACATACAGAACTTGTTTGTATCTCAAGTCTAAGGATAATTATTTAAGCATTTTCGACATTTACTCATGACAAGGATCCAAAAGTAAATATTCGAAAGTTAGGGTATCCAATATACATCCCTTGTGAATACATATGAGTTTGGCGAGAACAATCCATATATTCAAAGAATACAACCAACACTCACATTTGCCTTACATAACAGTATTCCCATATTGTTAACCGACAATGGACATTTTTTAGAATGATAAATCATTCATGGATTAAACATGTAAAAATGGAATAACAATAATTATATGAATGAAAAATAAATTCCAAGCATCTTTATTCATCAAATAAATTTTGTCTTACAATTCCAAATTATCCAAATACTAATTAAACACAGATTTACATGAGACTACTAGCGGGTATCAAACCAATTTTCCTAGTCAATTCAGAATGCTTAGGAAATGCTAAAGCCTTTGTGAAAGGATCATCTAGATTGTCATATGTGTCAACTTTTTCTATCCTCGCAACGCCCAAATCAATGGTTTCTCGAAGATAGTGAACTTTTGCGTGAAAATGTCGTGCACCTTTAGTGACTCCATGATCATTTGCTATTGCTATGGCTCCAGTATTGTCACAATACATTGTTATGGGTTCTTCAATTGTGGGAACAACATTAAGCCCATAAATGAATTTGCGAATCCATACAGCCTCTTTCGATGCGTCAAATGCAGCGATATATTCAGCATCTATAGATGAAGTTGCAGAAATACTCTGATTTTTGCTTTCCAATCAACAGCACCTCCATTCAAAACGAACACATATCCTATCTGAGACTTTAAGTCATTAGCATCTGTCAGATATCCAACATCAGTGTAGCAAGAAATCTTGAGCTCTCGTTTCATATTACCTCCATAAACCAGAAACATATCCTTTGTGTTCCGAAGATACTTAAAAATATTCTTAACATTAGTCTAGTGAAGTTCACCAGGATTCTGTTGAAATCGACTTGTTATGTTCTGAGCGAACGCAACATCAGGACGAGTACATCTTACAGCATACATGATTGAACCAACAGCCGAAGCGTATGGAACATTGCTCATGCGCCACTTTTCAGCTGGTGTCGAGGCACCATCTGACTTACTCAATTTCAGCTTTTCTTGCATTGGGATAGTTTCACGTTTGGAATTTTCTATGTAATATCTTTTCAAGATTTTCTCAATGTAAGAACTTTGACATAAACTAATTAACCGCTTAGATATCTCGGTAGATTTTGATTCCAAGAATATATGCAGCTTCACCTAAATCTTTCATGGCAAAACATTTTCCATGATAGGATTTTACATCTTATAACATTGGAATATTGTTTCCCATGATTAATATGTCGTCGACATATAAGATTAGGAAAGTGACATAACTCCCACTAGCTTTCTGATATACACATGGCTCATTATGATTTTAACTGAAACCGAATTTCTTGATTTCATTATCAAATCGCTTATTCCATTGCCTAGATGCTTGCTTAAGTCCATAAATAGAACGTTTGAGCTTGCATACATGGTTAGGATATTTTGGATTAACAAAACCTTTAGGTTGCGTCATATAGACTTCTTCGAAAAGATGTTCATTGAGGAAAGTGGTTTTGACATCCATTTGCCAAATCTCATAGTCATAGAACGCAACTATGGCAATAAGAATCCTTATAGCTCTTATGTATGCAATAGGAGAAAATGTTTCTTCATAATCAACCCCGTAGGTTTAAGTGAAGCCCTTTGCTACAAGACGAGACTTAAAGGTGTGTACTACACTATCCATGTTGGTCTTCTTCTTGAAGAGCCATTTGTGACCAACAATTTTAGCATTAGGAGGAAATTCTACAAGCTCCCAAACGTCGTTGTCTTTCATGGATTGCATTTCCACATTCATAGTAGCTAACCATTTTTCGGATTCAGGATCCAATAACGCAGCTTTATAGTTGGTGGGTTCACCTAGATCCCCCAACTCGTGTTCCTCATCATCGATGTACAAGCACATTCGATATGGGGCACGTTTTGTCCTAGAGGACCTACGAATGGGATTGATATCACTTTGAGGTTCATCAATTTCTTGATCATCCTCTTCATGATTTAAGCTAGTGTCTAAAAAAGGATTTGTATCTTCTTCTTGAATAATTTCAAGATCTTCTAGACTCCCACTTGCTTCTTGATCTATAAGATTACTCTCAAAGAACTCAGCATTTTGGGCAACATAGACTTTGTTCTCGGATGGGTTGTAGAAAGAATATCCCATTGTTTCTTTTTGGTATCCTACGAAGATACACTTAAAAGATTTGGGTTCCAGTTTGTCAGGTTTGGTATGTGTATCACGCTTAACAAGTGCCTCACAACCCCTTACTTTTAAGTAAGACAACTTGGGGGCTTGCCCATGCCATATTTTATATGGTGTCTTATCAACCTTCTTAGTTAGAACCATGTTGAGAATGCGTGCAGCAGACTCAAGGGCATAATCCCAAAAGGACTTTAGTAGAGTAATTTGACTCATCATGGAGTGAACCATGTCTAGCAGTGTTCGATTTCTCCTCTCTAACACTCTATTATGTTGGGGCGTGTAGGGAGGAGTACGATGGGAAATAATCCCATGCTCTTTTAGATGATCCCAAAACTCTTGACTCATATATTTACTTCCACGATTAGAGCGTAGTGATTTTATGGTCTTCTTGAGTTGGTTTTCTACTTCCTTTTGAAACACTTTAAATGTCTCAAACACTTTATGTTTATGTTTCAGCAAGTAAACATAACCATACCGACTAAAGTCGTCAGTAAAAGTGACGAAGTAGTTAGCTCCTTGTCTTGACACGATTCTAAATGGGCCACATACATCGGTATGTATAAGTCCAAGTAGATCTTTAGCCCTTTCCACTTGATGTGAATAAGGTTTTCTTGCCATCTTTCCAGACATGCATGAAACACACTTTCCTAAAGACTCAATGTCAGTAGAATTGAGAAGTCCATCATGTTGAAACTTCTCAATGCGTTTCTTGCTAATGTGTCTAAGACAACAGTGCCACAAGAGAGAAGAGTCTAAGTTTAACTTCTCTTTTATTGCTAACAGCATACATAGAACTATCATTTTTATTTGAACAAGACATTTCAATTTCATAAACACCATCCCTTGGGATAGCACTAAAACAAACAACATTATTCTTAGAAACATAAATGGCATTATTCAATTCAAAACGGTTGATAAAACCATCTTCATACAAACGAGAAACTAAAATAATCCCTCTAGTAATAGAAGGTGCATAATGACAGTTGTTTAAAACAATAACTAATCCACTAGGGAGACATAAAGGATAATTTCCAATAGCTTCAACTGCTGCACGTTGACCATTGCCAATGTACATACTCAAAGCTCCTGAATTCAGCTTCTTACTTCCTCGCAGACCCTGAGTAATATTACAGATGTGAGTACCACAACCTGTGTTATAAACCCAAGATGTACTAGGAAAATAATAGAGTTCTATGGTGAAAATACCTAAAGTGCTAGCTCCTTGAGATAGCTGCTTCTTTTTTAGCAACTCGGTGAGATATGTGGGATAATTCCTTCTACAATGACCTACTTCATCACAATAATGGCAGATCGCGTCCTTAGCAGGATTATCCTTTTTGGGTGGTGGAGGATTCTTAGGTTTGGGGGTATAAGATGGCTTAGCGTTAGCATATGCCTTCTTACCCTTGCCTTTCCCATGAACCCCCTTAGCAGCCTTAGACGGTTTCTTGTTTTTGTTTTTCTGGACCTTTCCTGCTCTTATAGCATAAAGCGCAGGTGCGGTAACTTTCTTTAGTAACGTCTATTCATGTAGCTTAAGCATAGCATGTAATTCATTTATGGTCTTCCCCATGCTGTGCATATTATAGTTCTGCACAAAGCTGTCATATTCCTTAGAGAGTCCAACCAAGATTAGGCTTACTCCGAGGTTCAAAGTAACGGGATGACCAAGACGTTCTAATTGGTCAATGTAGCTCTTCATCTTAAGGACATAAGAGCTTACAGATTGACCTTCCTCCTGATTGCACGTGTGGAATTCTCTCACAGTTTGAAGAAGTTCCTATTCTGCTTGCTTAAAATATAAAGCTTTAAGCTCTTTAACATGTCATTGGCGCCAAGCTGGGCTAGATTCCGTTGGATTTCTAGGTCCATAGTCAATAACATCATCACAGAAATTTCCTTTTGGTTCTTGACCCACTCATTATAAGTGGCCAGGGCCGCTGGAGGGATTGGCTGATCAGGTGCAGCAGCAACAGGAGCAGTAGAAATTGGTTGCTCCATGTATTTTTTCTTATCTTCAGTTGATAAGACCAACCGAAGTTGTATGTACCAATCAATGAAGTTAGGTCCAGTAAGTTTTTGTTTCTCAAAGAAACTCTTGAATACCGAATTGTTTTTTACTGAGGTAGTCATCTACAATTAACAAAAAAGTTCAATTAATTAGTATTTTCGATAATTAAATTCTTAATAGAATTAACTACCCAATTAATTACTAATTAAGACTAAGATCCAACTTGACCTCCCACTTATTACCAGAGGTCTGACCAGTGAGTAAACAAGTAGGGCAAGTGGTAAGCGACGATCGTTAATTGCATAAAATGCAACTCTTAGTGCTTATGAGACCGGTCAAGACATTAGTCGACAAGTACTAATGTTAAGAGCATGTTTAGTTCTCATCTTATGCCTCGGGTCCAAGGTCTGACCAAGCATACTCGAATTAAGTCGACCAAGCAAGAACGTGCAAAAATTGCCAGAGGTCTGACCAGTGAGCAAAATTCGCCATGGGTTGGAATGACCCTAAGGTCTGACCAAAGAGGCCAAGCCAAATGCACGTGTTCTTGGTTGGCTGGCATAGACTTAAAATTTAACACATAGGGGTATACACATAAAGTGATAAAATGACGTGTACAAAGAAGCATGCAAACAAATTTGTAGCACTAATTTTAAAAACTTTTAATAATGACACTGTAGTAACATGCCATGGTTCACGGTAACTCTAATCGAACGCACAAAGAAGCGGAGAATCAGGTCAGTGCGAAGTGTATTAAAAACTGAGTTCTTTAGAAAAATCCTCCTTAAACTTCTCTTATTGTTTGTTCTAGTGGATGAGCCGTACTTCCCATGAGTCCATAGCATCCAGTTTTTAAATTCATGAAAAACATGTTTCATAGTTTTAGGTATTTTAATGTTATAAAAAATATTTTCCACAAAACACATAGCAGGTCACAATGAATATGTTTTAGGCGTGTAGAATTAAAGACAGGTTTAATGTCATTTTTACATTATAGTTATTAGTCAGTATTCCATTTGTTTAGGCATGTAAACATGTAAACTAGTAAACAAATAAGTATGTAGGAACATAATAAACAAGATAACATTAAATAAAACAAGTAACAAGTAATATTCTGAGTTCTCTACGAGTCTTCCCTAATTGGAGAACCATAAGAACCTCACTAGGTTTTCATCAAGTACCTAGATCGCCCCATGCATCATAAATTAATGTGATTGAGTAGGTCTTATAGCCGAAATTTAGGAAACAAATCAAACTAACAATTTAAAAGACCTATTTTCCCAAAAATAAAAATATTTCGTTTCAAAAAAAAATATTTACAAGATCTTTTAAATAATTAGGAAGATCCTAAATAAACAAATGAAAAGAAGAAACAAATATGGCTAGATTAACAATTAATTATATTCCTCTTTTAATTCTCTATTAACTTTTAATTATTAACTTGCAAGTTCTAGCAATTTTCTTTATTAATTTTATGGTAAAGATTTGCATATCTTTACCATATTTACAATAAATCAATAATAAAGAAAAATAATCGCAGCATAATAAAAAATCAAATCTAGGCGATTAATCAAGGCGTAAAATTCGATTTTTAAGCGTGTAACCCTAGATGCCAAAACGAGTTGACTCGTGATGCTACTGTTGGGATTTAATAAATCTAGCTAACCAATTTAGCCACGAGTGCGTAGCGGATGGATCTAGTTATAACAAGTATGTTAACACATATTAAATAAGGAAAGCATACCTTTTGCGATTATTCTTGAATACAATAGCGTCTAAAACAAACGCCTCTACGGTTGCTCACACAAACACGTCAACCAAGTATGTAAGAATTGCTAGTCTTACCCTCACGATCAAACACCCACGTGTTATTCAAAACCAAACGCACGCCTTGCGTTCCCTTTTGAAGTCTAACCAATATAACAAACCCTTAATAAAGGTTTAAACCCTAATTCGTCACATTGGAGGAATCACCAAACAACCACCATGCGTACCTTGAATTGTCAAGCAAGGAGATCAAGCGAACAACGGGAAAAACCCTAAAGCAGGGTTTAGCTTGCGTTTTTAGGGTTAAATTTAGCAAGAATCCCCCTAATCTTGTGATTTAGGGGAGGCAATTTAAACCGCAAAACCACGTTAAGGGGTTCAGTCGATTAAGGGTTTAGGGGAGAGGGAGAGAACCAATTTCTTGTGTGGTTTTTAGAGAGGATTGAAATTATAGAACGAGGGATATGAGGTGTGTTTATATAGGCACCCCAATCTTGCTCACCAAGTTAAGTTTAATTCTATAATTAAACAAAACTCCACCTCTTTCCTTTTTCTCCTATTCCAACCGAACAAACACCCCTTCTAGATCCTTTATGGGGTTCGGCCAAACAAGGGGTTTCCACAAGGTTCGGGTTTTGTCCAGTTTAGTCCTTGGTTCTATATTTAGAATGTTTTATATAATTAATTAAACAAGTAATTAATTAAATAACTATTTAAATATAAATCGTGAAGTAAACATACTCTTCGTGTATTAACGTGTGTTCCCCCCAATAGGCTCACGTATTTCTAATCGTATTTAGCGAAACCAACTACCATTTTCCAACATTAAATACCATGCAACTATGGTGTCTTCTCAAAATTTGGCCATGTAATCGGGAAAAAGGTATATCAACTTATTATAAAAGAATGATAAGATGATTTTCTCACAATTTTTTTTATTAAAACAAAAACTTTTCAAATTTAATATTTGTGTGTATTTCGTGACCATTTTACTTTTACGTTTTTTAACCACCTTGTTCACATCGAATGATAAAATGATCATTGTACGTGAACAAAATATTCACAAAGATGATAATTTAAAAGATTTGTGTAACAACAAAGAAAAAAAGAAGATAGATAAATTAGATACATTTTTTGTTATTATTCTTTTAATATACAATATTTATAATAATTTTAGCTATTCTTTAACATAATTTTAAGAGTAATAATTTTTCATATATTTTTACCTTAACTTACAAAAAAAAGACGATCAATATTCTATCATATGTCGTTGCATAATAACTATTAAAAAATTTTACTTTTTACACATCATGTGTAAGCGATAAATTTAAGAGAAAATGAGAGGATACTCATTTTTACAAACATACTTCACAAAATACTCATTTTTTACAAAAATTTTGAAATACTCATAAAATTTTCAAGGTTTGTGAATTTTCTAACAAACTTTGCAAGCTCAAACCTTGCGAATTTATGAAAAATTGCTACATTTTCCTTGGCTTTTTGCTCTTAGCTCAAAACATGAAATTTGTAGATCTCTCTTTTCTTGTCTGCTGACTTTTGAGTCATGCAAAAAAAGATTGTATGAAGAGGTTATGACCAAAATACCACAACAACTAAACGAAAAAAAACTTGTTATACTATTTTGGCCATAACTTTCTCATACGAACTCCTTTTTGGTTGATTCAAAAAGTCACTAAACAAGAAAAAAGATATCTGCAACTTTTGTGTTTTAAACTAAGCGTGAAAACCGAAGGAACTTGAGCAATTTTAAAAATTCGCAAGTTTGACTTTGCAAGGTTAAACCTTGTGATTTTTTTAAAAATTTCGCAAGGTTTGATCTCTCAAAGTCAAACATTGCTACTTTTTTCATAAAACTAGCAAACCTTGCGGATTTTGTAACTATTTTGGATATTTTGATAAACTTACGTATTTAGTAGAATATGTTGGTATTTTTATCCTTTTCGCTAAATTTAACTCAAACTGAAACCCTAATGGAGCATCATTACATCAAAATACGAGACGAATACAAAGGTATAGACGACTCCAGACTCTTTCCACCCGTTAAACTAACTCATTACACGGACGAACAAATTGCTTCACTTGGCAGGTCAGTTATCCCAATGCTATCCTTTAAAATCACCAGGACCAATTTCAAATTGGGTTTTAGTGGACAAGGCATTGCAGTTGTTTTTGTTTTAGCTTATCATTTAAAATCACCAGGACCAATTTTAGGAACTATGTATTTCATTCTATTGAAACGCTTGAAATGATCCAAGATAAGCCGTTTCACGAGTTTCACGATAAGGGAAGGAGTGTATGTGGACATTATGAAATGATTAGACCGAGTGGTGATGTTATGCGTGAGGCAGCGTTGTACTCATACATTTGTTGCCTCGTTGTTCCGTTTGTTTACTAAACCAGCGCCAAATTATTTGAAGTCGTGGTTTAGTATTATAAATGATTTTTCCAGGTTTTATGGTAAGACGGTTAATGTGAGGGTTCCTGTTCCTAGTGAGGATGCGGTTCAGCTTTTGAAGTATTGGTTGGATTTGGAGATTAGAGCGAAAGTGACATTGTATCAGTTTTTATATTTGGGTAATTCGGACGAAAGTTTTTGTAATTTGAAGAGTTTTTTATACGATGATTGTCTTTCGTGAGTATCGTTATGCAGTTAAGCGAGGCGTTGAATTGTGGTATGGGGTTGATTGTGGATGTTATTAAAGCGAAAGAAGTGGAGAAGAAAGTGGAGTGTTTGGTTCATGTTTTGAGATTTATGGACGGGAATGATGAGAATTATAGCAGGGGGATGTGGAGGTATGGGAGGGTGTTTGGCGAGACATTTATGAGTTATTTACAAACAAAGTCATGTCCGAAGCTGGTTTATATATTGGCGGAGGCGCTTAATTAAGTTTGAGGAACCGGAGAAACATAAAGGCATTTTGCAGATTGCTCAACTTGTGGGTAGTGTTAGCGAGGATAATAATAGGAAATGCGTTATTGTGGCTCAGCGGCTTTTGGAAATGCTTAACTAATATTGACTTGACTGTTAATAAATGTTGATTGATGACTTGACTTTGAATATTGACTTGACTGTTAATAAATGTTGATTGATGACTTGACTTTGAATATTGAATGTTGACTTGACTGCTAATACTCCCCTCAGTGTGAACGGGAGATCTTCGGACGTTCAGGCTGGAGCGAAACTCAAGAAACAACGCACTTGGGAGGCCTTTAGTAAATATATCTGCATACTGATATCTGGACGGAACATGAAGCACACGAACCTGACCGGAGGCAACATAATCTCGGACAAAATGAATATCTATCTCGATGTGTTTAGTACGTTGATGCTGAACCGGATTGGTAGATAAATACACAACACTGACATTGTCACAGTAGACAATGGTAGCAGTAGATAAAGGAGCATGCAACTTAAGTAGCAAATTTCAAAGCCACGCAGTCTCAGCAACAACATTCGCAACACCACGATACTCTGCCTCAGCACTAGATCGAGACAAAGTAACCTGTCGCTTTGCAGAAATGACAATAAATTATCACCAAGAAACACACAATACCCGGAAGTGGACCGACGAGTAACAGGGCAACCAGCCCAATCAGCATCAGTGTATGCAGTAAGCTGAGCGGTAGAAGAGGGGGGGGGGGGAAGGGGGTGGGGGGGGGGGGGGGGGGGGGTGGGGGGGGGGGGGGGGGGGGGGGGGGGGGGGGGGGGGGGGGGGGGGGGGGGGGGGGGGGGGGGGGGGAAAAAGGGGGGGGGGGGGGGGGAGGGGGGGGGGGGGGGGGGGGGGGGGGGGGGGGGGGGGGGGGGGGGGGGGGGGAGGGGGGGGGGGGGGTACATGAAAGATGAAGACTATGATTCAATAGTACCGACATAGCGTATATGCACTTCAAAAAGGAGGGGGGGGTAGTGAAATGTGGGTAACATGGATCTTGGCATATTAAAGGCAAAATGTTGAACAACATAGAAAGGTCTGGGTCGTGTAAAGTGAGATACCTGAAGAGCACAACCAAGCTGTGATATAAGTTGGATCACTAACAGGTTCACCATCAGGACCAAGCTTGGACTCGGTATCTACAGGGGTCTTGCACGGGTTGCACTTCTGCATATTTGCCCTCTCAAGAATTTCCACAACAAATTTGGATTGTGACAAGTACATACCAGAAGCAGTCAGCTGAGCAGAACACACCAAGAAATGTGAGAGAGCCATGATCTAGTCTATAGCAAAAACTCACCATGAAGCAACGAAATAATACGTTGTAAAAATGCTGTAGAAGAAGCTGTGAGAATGATATCATCCACATATAATAATAAATAAGCAACATCCGGACCCTGATGAAAGACAAATAATGATGTGTTAGTTTTGTTGTGCTGAAAACCAATTCGTGTGACAAAACTAACAAAACGCTGAAACCAGGCATGAGGGCCTGTTTAAGCACAAATAAGGATCGCGTGCAAATGACAGACATATCAGGCCATGAACAGTATCTACAAACCCTGGTGGTTGAGGCAATATACTGTCTCATGTTAAATGACCATGAGAAAGGCATTCTTTAACATCAGTTGATGGAATAGGCCGACTCCTGAGACACAGCAAGGCTTAAAATTGTACGAATAGTAGCTGGCTTAATAACCGGACTGAAAGTCTCATTACAATCTATCCCATGCTGCTGACTGCGACCATTAGCAACAAGTCGAGCTTTATACCGACTTAACGAGCCATCTGCATTAAATTTATGTTTGAAAAGCCACATAGAACGAACCACATTAACGTTAGCTGGACGGGGTACAAGAACCCACGTTCCGTTAGTAATTAAAGCATTATATTCATCTAACATAGCTTCTTTCCAGTTAGGGTCACGAAGAGCATGAAATGTGAGCGAGAAGCGGTGAGTGGTGGGTAACATGACAATAATGCCTTCAAGCGGTTTAAAAATGTCAGCTTTAGCTTGCGAGTGACCATGGGATGGATAGACATGATTTATGATGAATTATTTATGGGAATAGGAGTATGGCTATGTACCGTTTGGGCATGTGGTTGTGTTTGGGCCAAATTTAGGATTGGTGTTGAGCTATGAGATGGAGGGGTATCGGGTTGTGGTGAGATTGGTGTTGAGTTATTAAATGGAGGGGTATCGGGTTGTGGTGGACTAGTTGGAGGGGTTGTAGGATTGGGCGTAATTTGAGGGGTTGTGGGAACATTGGTGCTAGGATTGTATAGGTGGAAAGGATATCTTATATTGGTTTATTAGAAGTCGTAACAACTTTCATGGAAAATGTCCTTCATCAAACCGCCACATGTTCGTAATAATAATTTTTATTGAGGCTAAAGTTGAGACATAGTAACCACGATGATTGGCGGGGTAACCAAGAAAGATGCAAGGTGTGGAACGTGGTTCTAGTTTATGTGAAACATCAACGTGAGGATAACAAAGACATCCAAAGACACGCAAATGTTCATATGTGGGGGTTTGGTTATAGAGTTTGATGAATGGTATTTCATTATTAATGGCGGTAGAAGGTAATATATTTAAGAGGTGAGCAGCCATATTAAGAGCTTCCACCCAGTAAGATGGAGGCATGTGAGCTTGAAAGAGTAATGTACGGATAAGGTTATTAATGGTGCGAAGCATACGCTCGGATTTTCCATTCTGTTGCGAAGTACGAGGGCAAGAAAACCGAAATTGTATGCCATTTTGGCGAAAAAGTTCATGGAAACGGGTGTTGTCATATTCACCACCATGGTCACACTGCAAAGCCTTGATGTCGACATTAAATTGTTTATTGACATAAGCACGAAATGCAACAAAATTATCAAACAAATCAGCTTTTTTATGCAAAGGGTAGACCCAAACAAAGTGCGAAAAATGATCTAAGAATATAGCATAATATTTAATTCCACTTTCACTCGGAATTGGTGATGTCCATATATCCGAGTGAATGATTTCAAACACAGAATTAACAGAAGACTCAAAATTATAAAAAGGAAGCTTAGCATGTTTACCTAATTGACATGCATGACACAAAGCAGACAACTTTGATTTACGACATGAAATTAATTTTTTTGACTCTAAACGACGAAGCACATCGTCTCCGGGATGACCCAGGCGTCTGTGCCATGTAGTTGAACTAAATGAAGGCAAAACAACTGGAGTTTGAGACGAAGGTTGTTGAGTGACCGGGTAAAGGTCTCCCGTACTATCACAACAAAGAAGAAGTCGTCCGGTCTGGTAATCCTTTACCGAAAAACCATAAGCATCAAATTCAACGGAAACATCATTGTCATGAGTAAATTGACGAACATAAATTAAATTTTTAATTATATGAGGTGTGACAAGAATATGATTAAGGTGAAGAGGCTTAGAAGATGTATGCAAGAAGCTATGTCCGGTATGAGTGACAGGAATAGAGTGACCATTGCCAACAAATACAGATGGATAAATGCTTGAATTACTAAAAGAAGTGAGTATACCTGTATTGTTCGCCAAATGAGATGATGCTCCCGTGTCCATATTCCAGTTTGGATTTTGAAGAGTCATGGTATGAAATGCATATGGAAGAGCAGGAGCATGAGAAACCGGAGCGGGAGACATAGCAGGTGCTCCATGATACTGTATAGGTGACTGTTGAGCCAAAAAAATTAACAAGTTGGACCGGTGGCTGATGGCTTGGCAAGTACACACAAGGATACAACGGCTGAGTTGAATTATTGGTTGCACTACACATCATCATATTCATATAGATGCGAATAAAGTGGCCCAAGAAATTAATTATGCGTTTGATGGCAGCAAGCGTTTAATAGCAGCAGCAAGCAAATGAAAACAATGGATAAAGTGATGCAAGGCAAATAAAATATTCGCAATAAAGATTAAAGTAAGCGGCAAAAAGCAATATTGAATTGGCTATGCAAAAAAGAAAATTTTAGGTTTTTTTTTGTGGTGGGTGTTTGAGGCTCTGATTACCATATTAGAATTGGTAAAATCCGCATTGGAAGGCTCATTGATTTCTTGATTATCATTGATAACAGCTATCCTATATATATAATACAAGAGATTATTCTAGAATAATGACCACGGGCTTGGGCCTAATACAAATTAATGACTAATAAATGTTGATTAATGACTTGACTTTGAATATTGACTTGACTGTTAATAAATGTTGATTGATGACTTGACTTTGAATATTGAATGTTGACTTGACTGCTAATAATCTAATCATTGGATTTTGCTCAATTTAGAAGAAAATGCATTTAATGTCCTACATGAGTTCTTCTATAAATTTCCATCTTGTCAAACACATTTACATCTACAATTTCCAGTATTTCCTTGATCATAACCATGCCAAAATCCAACCATGACAAGAAGGACAACAAGTCTCTCAAAAGAACGACCCAAATTAGTGTTCGTGCATGTTGTTTTGTTAATCCACAACCCACTTCTCCACCTTATCAACGCTTCTCTCCTCCTAACGACTATCAAACGGCACCACCTTCTACTCCTCTTGAGTCACCACCAACCACTTCTATTGCTCCATCAGGATTGGCTCCGGGACAACTCTTGACCACACCTAAAACCACTCCGCCTCAGTTGACCTCTCCACCTCCGGCACCCTCTCAACCTTCCAAACAAACATCTCCTTTGGCTATTAACTTAGAGCCCGTTGAGCTCATTTTCTCCACTCCTCCCACATCTCCTCGTCCATTCTTCGACTCACTCGAAGATCTACCACCTCGAACCACCAATCCACCTGGTATAATGTTCGAACGTTATTCTGATGAACACATTGCTTAAGTTGGCAGGTCAGTCATGCCTATGTTATCCTCGGGTTTTGACGCACAAGAAGTTGCAAACATTTTTGTATTAGCGTATCATCTCAAGGCACCAGGTACCAGTTTTTGTTCATATATCTTTGATCCAGATCAAAATTTACCGGTAACTAAAGGTATTCCAGTTAGTGATTTTAAGGACCTTTTTTATTATGGCATACGTAATCATGTGGCACTTGAAGAAACTGGTGATCCAACACGAGAGGCTGCTGTGTACTCATACATAGCTGCTTCATTGCTGGGTTTGTTCACCAAACCAGCATCGAATTTATTAGAGGATATATGTTAGTGTTAGTCAAAGTAATTTATGTTAGTCAAAGTTGTTAGTCAAAGTAATTAATGTTAGTCAAAGTTGTTAGTCAAAGTAATTAATGTTAGTCAAAGTTATTTATGTAATAGGCCCAAGCCCGGTTTGTGGGTTTAGGGTATTAGGGTTTTCACCATTATAAATAATGGTCATTAATAAAATTATACCTACGGGGTTTTCATTGTCTAACATGGTATCGGAGCAGGTCTGATCCTCAGACCGAGGTGGCTATGTTGAGCCGCCTCCATTAAACCATCCCGTCAAACCACTCACCTCCCTCTCGTCAATAAAACCAAAGATCCAAAAAAAATGGACACAATGAAAACCACAAATCTACCTTACTGTTCTTTATCTTGTTGCTGTTTGCCATTAAAATCATATCCACAAGTGGCTCATCAACAAAATAGCAAAATACCATTATTGATTCATTAATTAGTCTATAGGACTACTACTGATTGTCGTTAGTAGATGATGGATAGGAAGGATTTGTTTGAAACGAAAGCTAAGGGAAGGAGTGATAGGAAAGCTAAAGAGAAGATTTTGTGTTCTGTCATTGGTGGTTTTGGTGTTGACTCTGCAACTCTATCATTATAGTTATTTAATTGTTTTTTTATGTCGAATCCAGGGTATTAATTCCCGAGACGACTTTTGTTGGTGTCGAATCTAGGGTTCTTATTCCCGAGACGACTGTTTGGGATACTTTGGTTTATCCTTCGGATACTTTGGTTATCCGTAAACAAAAATTAGAATAGGGGATACTTTGGGTTATCCCGTTTTATTTTGGTTTATTGTTTTATTTTGCTTTCTTAATTTTCTTCTTCAGTCCGAGCTTTCGCGATTTCGCCGCTCGGACTGCGGGGGAGTATTAGAGGATATATGTTAGTGTTAGTCAAAGTAATTTATGTTAGTCAAAGTAATTAATGTTAGTCAAAGTTATTTATGTAATAGGCCCAAGCCCGGTTTGTGGGTTTAGGGTATTAGGGTTTTCACCATTATAAATAATGGTCATTAATAAAATTATACCTACGGGGTTTTCAATGTGAGTTCCTGGTCTAGTATTCTGAAAAGCTTTTCTAAATTTTATGATGAACCAATGAATGTGGCACTGCCTACTCCCATTGAGTTAGCACTCAAGACTATAGAAAGTCGTCTTGCTTTTGATAAAGCAGAAAAAGTAACCTTGTATCGGTTTTTGTATATGAGTAATTTGGATGGAAGTCATAAGGAATTAATGTAACCTTGAAGGGCTTTGTGATGTTTTCAAGTGTACCAGGGAGTCCATTATCATCGCTATGAGTGATAATTTGACGGACAATCAAACAAAGTGTTTTGCTTTTTTATTGAAATTAATGGCTCAAAATGATAAGAATCCTAAAAAGAAAATGTGGATGTATGCAAAGCTATTTGATGAAACTTTCATGTATCATCTTTAAACCAAAACGTCCAAAATTCTAATCTATATATTCGCCGAGACACTCAGATCAGCTGCGCCAAAAAAACACAAGGGGATTTTGCACATTTCTCAACTTGCAGGTCTTACTGAACGTGTTAAAGCATGCTGTGTTAGGAAAGCTTTGACAAAACTCAGTAGTCAAAGCCTTATTTGGACGCTAGTTTACAAGGATCAAGGATTAGTCGTATATGTGACAAGCTATCTGTGTTTAACTTATGAATTGAGTGTCTTGATGTAGGACTATATCCATATCTGGTTGGTAGTATCTGTCATTTATCTTATGTTTCTCTTTAATTGTTACTGTACATGTTATCAACTCTTTTTTGAAATTTTATGTCCGTTTACGTTTGATGTTATGGTAGATTTCAGGCTTGCTGAAACTCAAGAGATCCACATAGTTGCTATTTGCTTTTTCGTTGAATTATGCTTCTATATATCTATTGGCTTTTAAGTTTATTTTAACAAACAATAGTAGATTTGGCACAATGGGTCGATTTGGTAAACAGCAGAACATGTTATTTATGTTGCTTGTTGGGTCAGATTGGGATTGGGACGTAGTGTTAAAATTCTTCCAAACAGTTCACAATATATAACACGTAACCAGATTTGATCCGTTCATAAGCAAATGGGTTGAAAGTAACTGTGGAACACTTTTTTCATCTTATATAGCATGTCAAAATGAATGAATCACGAAGCCAAATAAGCTGACCAAACTTTTGTTAAAAGACCAAATTAATAAATTTAAAAGTGGAATAAAAAGGAACATTAGTAGTTGTGCATGGCAAAGCAAAGGCTTGAACCCAAACCTCTAGTTTGATGCTTTAACCACATACCACTAGGCTAAATGCTCTATTGGCGGTAGATGTAGCATATTAAAGTCTACATTGTTGGGGTGTGAGTTTATCTTTTAGAAAAAATGTAAACACAAAGTGACATCCAACAATCGCACCCACCCAATTTTAACTTTTAATAATCATGCAAGTGATGGTGACTTCTCAAATTTTGGTCATATAACCGGGAAAAAGTTTATCAACTTATTATAAAATATAGAAATAATGATAAGATGATTTTCTCACAATTCTTTTAAGAAAAACTGATACTACTTTCTCAGTCAATTTTTTTTATTAAAACAAAAAAAAATCAAATTTAATATTTGTGTTTATTTTGTGACATACTACTTTTACATTTTTTAACCAACTTGTTCAAATCGAAGAGTAAAATGATCATTTAACTTGAACAAAATACACACAAAAGTGAAAATTTAAAAGATTTGTGTAACAGCTAAGAAAAAAGGCTACACAGAAAAAATTGGATAAATTCGATACATTTTTTTGTTATTACTACAATATTTATAATAATGTTAGTTGTTTTTTAACATGATTTTAAGACCCATATCTTTAGTTCTTTACTTTAACTTAGAAAAAAGATCAATATTTATCATATGTTGTTGCATTATAACTTATTAAAAAAAAGTGTAAGCGATAAATTTAAGAGAAAATGACAAAAATACCCATTTTACAAACATACTTCACCAAATACTTGTTTTTTTTCAACTAGTTGGTTACCCGCGCATAGCGGCGGCAATAAAAAATTTACTAACTTAACTTTTTACGTAATTTTCTACCCGCTTAGTAATTTCGTTTCACAAATGTATGTGTTCGTTGGGGTTTCCCGTAACTTTCCCGCAACACCATATTAACATCATCATTCTCGCATCTAAAAAGACAACACTCTCTCCGAAAGTATATAGTTTTAACGTATCAAGTTTATATTTAATTAAGATTAAAGTTGTAAAAAAATATAAATCAACATAAAATAAGCCCATTAAAATGTAAAAAAAAATTATAAAAATATATCAAAATGGATGTTGAATTAAAGAGCATAAAATTTTAAAAAATATGGTGAAATTAGATCAAAATAAAATTAAATAGATAAAAAGATATTTCAATTTGAAAATAAAGGTGATTTTTTAATTAAAATGTGACACGTGTCACTTTATGATGTGATTCCCAAAAATGAAATGGATGGTCACCTTCCATATATTCATAAGAATTATAAACAACACTCACATGTTGCCTTATGTAACATACTTCTCATATTGTTAACCGCCAATGGACTCCTTATTTAGATATGATAAATTCATTCAAGGGATTAAATATGCAAATATAGGACAAACAATTGTTATATGAATGATAACAAATACCTCGTATCTTTATTCATCAGAAAATAAAATTGTCTTTACAATCCCAATTATCCAAATGACTAATAAACACAGATTTACATGAAACTACTAGCTGGAAGCATTCCAATATTCCTAGTAAGTTCTGAATGCTTTGGAAAAGCCAACGCTTTTGTAAACGGATCAGCTAAGTTGTCATCTGTGTGAACTTTTTCTAACTTTATGTCACCAAATTCAATAACTTCGCGGAGGTAGTGAACTTTGGCACGGAAATGTCTAGCACCTTTAGTGATTCCAGACTCATTAGCTATAGCGATTGCTCCAGTATTATCACAATACATATTAATGGGTTTTTCAATTGTGGGAACAACACCGAGCCCAGAAATGAATTTCCTAACCCATACGGCTTCCTTAGAAGCATCAAAGGCAGCAATATACTCAGCTTCTGCAGATGAAGTAGCGAAAATGCTTTGCTTGGCACTCTTCCAGTCAACAGCACCTCCATTCAAAACGAACACATATCCAGTCTGAGACTTGAGGTCATCAGCATCCGTCAGATATCCAGCATCAGTGTAGCAAGAAACCCTGAGCTCTCGTTTTAGATCACCTCCGTAAACTAGAAACATGTCCTTAGTATCTTTCATCTTTTCTTATGTTTGTCTCATTAATTTTCTGTCCGTTTATGTTTGATGTTATGGTAGATTTGGGCTTGCTGAAACTCAAGAGATCCGCATAGTTGCTATCTGCTTTTTCGTTGAATTATGCTTCTATATATCTATTGGCTTTTAAGCTTTTTTGAACAAAGAATAGTAGATTTGGCACAATGGGTCGATTTGGGTAAACAGCAAAACATGTTATTTTTGGTGCTTGTCGAGTCAGATTGGGATTATGACGTAGTGTTAAAATTCTTCCAAACAGTTCACAAAATAACCAGAATTGACCCGTTCATAAGCAAATGAGTTAAAAGTAACTGTGGAATACTTTGAGGGTGCGTTTCGTAATTTTTTTTTACATCGTGAATGGCGATTTTTTTTATATTACATCACTTTGCCCAAGGATTATGCTCTATTATACATAGTACTCCCTTCGTCCCATTTTTATTATCCACATTTCTTTTTTGGGATGTTCCAATTTAATTGTTCACTACTAAAAATAGATAGGGAAGTTTGATCAAGTTTACTATATTACCCTTGTTTGAATTTATTATTACAAACTTTAAAGAAGACTTTAATTAATTAGCTAAGGGTAAAACTGTAATTCTGTCAAAAAGTAAGAGAGATAAAACAATAATAAATGCACTTTTCTTAAACTGTGTGTTTTTTGTGGGGGGAGGGGGGACAATAATTTTGAGACGGAAGGAGTAATAGTTTTATTTTATTTTTCTATTAAAACAAAAACTTTTCAAATTTAATATTTGTGTGTATTTTGTGACCGTACTACTTTTACATTTTTTAACCACATCGTTTAAATTGAAAGGTAAAATGATCATTGTTCACGAACAACCTATTTCCTATTCCTAGATCATAGAGTTTGACATTTAGAGAATTAACTCCAAATCTATATTAGAATTGGTAAAATCCGCATTGGAAGGCTCATTGATTTCTTGATTATCATTGATAATCACTATCCTATATATATATGATACAAGAGATTATTCTAGAATAATGACCACGATAACTAATAAATGTTGATTAATGACTTGACTTTGAATATTGACTTGACTGTTAATAAATGTTGATTGATGACTTGACTTTGAATATTGAATGTTGACTTGACTGCTAATACTCCCCTCAGTGTGAACGGGAGATCTTCGGACGTTCAGGCTGGAGCGAAACTAAAGAAACAATGCACTTGGGAGGCCTTTAGTAAATATATATCTGCATACTGATATCTGGACGGAACATGAAGCACACGAACCTGACCGGAGGCAACATAATCTCGGACAAAATGAATATTTATCTCGATGTGTTTAGTATGTTGATGCTGAACCGGATTGGTATATAAATACACAGCACTGACATTGTCACAGTAGACAATGGTAACAGTAGATAAAGGAGCATGCAACTCAAGTAGCCAATTTCAAAGCCACACAGTCTCAGCAACAACATTCGCAACACCACGATACTCCACCTCAGCACTAGATCGAGACAAAGTAACCTGCCGCTTTGCAGACCATGACAATAAATTATAAACAAGAAATACACAATAATCCAAGGTAGACTGGTGAGTAATAGGGCAACCAGCCCAATCAGCGTCAGTATATGCAGTAAGCTGAGTGGTAGAAGATACATGAAGCTGAAGACCATGATTAATAGTACCACGAACATAGAGCATAATGCGATTTAAAGTAGTGAAATGTGGGCACGTGGATCATGCATATAAAGGCAAACCTGTTAAGCAACATAAGAAAGGTCTGGCCATGTAAAAGTGAGATACTGAAGAGCACCAGCCAAGCAGCGATATAAAGTAGGATCACTAACAAGTTCATCATCACGACCAAGCTTGGACTCGGTATCTACAGGGGTCTTGCACGGGTTGCACTTCTGCATATGTGCCCTCATCAAATTTGGATTGTGACAAGAACATACCAGAAGCAGTCCGCTAAGGAGAAAAACCAAGGAAATAGTTGAGAGAACCAAGATCAGTCATAGCAAACTCACCATGAAGCAACGCAATAATATGTTGTAAAAATGTTGTAGAAGAAGCTGTGAGAATGATATCATCCACATATAATAATGAATAAGCAACATTAGGACCCCGATGAAAAACAAATAATGATGTGTCGGTTTTGCTATGCAAAAAACAAATTCGTGTGACAAAACTAGCAAAGCGCTGAGAGGCATGAGGGGCCTGTTTAAGCCCATATAACGAATGGTGCAAATGCCAGACATAATCAGGATGAACATAATCTGCAAACCCAGGTGGTTGATGCATATATAGTCTTAGTTAAATGACCAAGAAGAAAGGCATTCTTCGCATCAAACTAATGAATAGGACACTCCCGAGACACGAAAAGGCTTAAAAACTGTACGAATAGTAATTGGCTTAACAACCGGACTGAAAGTCTCATCACAGTCTATCCCCTGCTCCTAACTGCGACCATTAGAAACAAGTCGATCTTTATACCGACTTAACAAGCCATCTGCATTAAATTTATGTTTGAAAAGCCACATAAAATGAACCACATTAACGTTAGCTGGACGGGGTACAAGAACCCACATTTCGTTAGTAATTAAAGCATTATATTCATCTAACATAGCCTCTTTCTAGTTGGGGTCACGAAGAGCATGAACATGAGAGTGACGAAGCGGTAAAGTAGTGGTAACATGACAATTCATACGTTCAAGCAGTTTCAAAATGCCAGATTTAGCGCGAGTGACCATGGGATGGGTATACATGGTTTGTGATGAATTATTTATGGGAATTGGAGTATGGCTATCTACCGTTTGGGCATGTGATTGTGTTTGGGCTGAAGTTGGGATTGATGTTGAGCTATGAGATGGAGGGGTATCGGGTTGTGGTGGGCTGGTTGGAGAGGTTGTAGGGTGGGGCGTAATTAGGTTATTTGGTTCATCCATGTGTTGGACAAATGGTTCAGTGGTGGGAACATTGGTTCTAGTTTGTATAGGTGGTAAAAGGAAATCATATGTTGGTTTATTATATGACGTAACATTTCCAAACGGAAAAACGTCTTCATCAAACCGTACATGTCTCGAAATAATAATTTTATTGGAGGCTAAGTCGAGACACCGATAACCACGATGATTAGCGGGGTAACCAAGAAAGATGCAAGGTGTGGAACGTGGTTCTAGTTTATGTGAAACATCAATGTGAGGATAGCAAAGACATCCAAACACACGCAAATGTTCATATGTGGGGGTTTGGTATATAAGCTTGAAAGAGTAATGTACGAATAAGGTTATTAATGGTGAGAAGCATACGCTGGAATTTGCCATTCTGTTACAAAGTATGAGGGCAAGAAAACCAAAATTGTATGCCATTTTTGCGGAAAAGGGCATGGAAAAGGGTGTTGTCATATTCACCACCATGGTTACACTGCAAAGCCTTGATTTCGACATTAAATTGTTTATTGATATAAGCACAAAATGCAACAAAAATATCAAACAAATCATATTTTTTATGCAAAGGGTAGACCCAAACAAAGTGCGAAACATGATCTAAGAATATAGCATAATATTCTAGAATAATTACCATGGGCTTGGGCCTAATACAAATTAATAACTAATAAATGTTGAATGATGACTTGACTTGAATGTTGATTTGAATGTTGAATGTTGACTTGACTTATGCACGGCTAATACTTAAATGAGTTACTTATATTTTGATATCGTTAAGCATGAACAAATATTTTCATATAGTGTTAATGGGTGTACGAAATTTACTAGTTTAAATGTTTATACAATGGATTGAGATTTTTTAAAGTTTATATGAATTTTACGAAGCTTGGCCGTTTGAACAATACCATCAGGACCTGGTATTATCCTAATGGACTTCACAACATAATTACCAACTTGATTGTTTTGAGATGAAAATAGGGTTTGGGTGGTGGTGGTTATCTCAGGGACTATGTGAGGGTTGTTACTAGGACGGACGACGGGGGTAAGTCGAAGATCAGAATCATCTATAACAAGGGCTTGTTCTCATTAATCATTTGTTGGTGAATTCATTTTTTAGTGGATGACTGCAATACTGATTTACTTTGTTAACAGTTTACACTAGTCTTAAATAGGGTTTAAGATAAACTATGTTCGACTTTTTTGCCCAAATATTCACTTGTACTGTTCTAAAATTTGAATAGGCTTATCTATGAATTTGGTCCCTAACGTTTATTGTTTTCAACTGCACTTGTACACCTTCTATATTTAGTCCTTTCTCGTTTACCCGCCCATATTTTCTATAGCCATACATATAAATAGGGAAAAACCTAAGACCACCTCACATGCCATTTTCATCTAAATAGTTACAATTTTCCCTTGGTTTCCAGAAAAATGTGGAAAAACTAACGATACCATAACATCTTCACATGGCTAATAATGAAACTGAATGTTCACCAAGTGAAGTATGTTTATCAGACTCTAACTGTTAATTGTTGATACCAACTCCATGGTCTGATGAGTCCAAGAATGAAAAAAGGGCAAAACGGTGGAGAGAAGAATTCGAATGGAAAAGATCCTTGTTTGAGATTAACCTTAAGTTCAGCATTAATGCCTTTGATTTAAACAAATACACTGAGGTAATGAAAGGCAATGTTAGCCAAGAACACGTGTGTAAAGAAGAGCTGCCTTTGAACAACAACATAGGTAAACAAAGTGGTGATCTTGTAGAGATGCCAACTAAAGCAGTGGAACATGGGATGGATGATCATGTGCCTGATGAGATTGATGGTGTAAAGTGTGAACAGGTTCCAAACCATGTTGTTAACAAAAGTAACCCTGAAGTTATGGTTTGTAAATAGGTTGCAAACCATGGTGGTGATGAACTAGTGGACAAAGGAAGACCACTAAAGAGGAAAAGGGTATATGCTAAATAGATAGATGATGCATTTACTAAAGACGACGTCAATGCAAAGAATGGGTCGTTTATGTGTTATCTTCTATTTCTTGTATCTTTTTGTTGTATATATATGTGTTATGTTTAAGGGAATCAAGTTTTGCGACTGGTTTCATTTATTTTGTCTCCAAGGTAACAACCTTGGTTAACAGAGTAGTGGTCAACCACCGTTGGAAAAATTACAAGGTCTTTGGTTTAGACAACACGGGTTGACGGGTGTGAGTTCAAGGATGAACAATGTAATTTTTACATAAAACAACTATAATACTAACAAGACATTATTGTCAAAGGATTCATCTATTAATAACCAAAACATTGAATCATACATTTATCAAAAAACAAAAGGACATGAATGCTACCAAAAAATAAGCCATAAGCAAAAAAGACAACCCCCCAAGCCGACCTGCTCCCATTTACAAAAATTTATGAAATTCAACCCCCTTGGGAGCCTGAAGGTGCAACCGTAAAGCTATCGTCCTCATGTCCATCGCCTTGATCAGATCATCCGTTTGCAGACCTTTGAGTTCCTCCCTCGTCTTATAGGATATCACATTTCCCGGTACACATTCAATCTATTGTATAAATGAACACTTTTCATCTAGACTGTCAACCAACTACCTCGTTAAATTTTTAATTTTAGTTGCTAGATGAACTTTACTCTGCGTCTTCATGTCAAAATAGATGAACAATAAATCTCGCAGCTTTCTTGAGTTTGCTAAGAACCTGAGTTCTTCCAAATGCACAAACCCATGGTCAAAATCCATTGAAAAAGTTTTGTTTTAGGATAGTCAAAGTGTTTACTAAGTTATGGAATATATGTGTGTGTTTTGGATAAGAAGAACGAAATGCGAAGTGTATTTAAATACAAGTGAAAATCGACTTAAAAAACAAAGAGTCAAGAACGCTATGATTACATTGGGAAGGTATATGTAAAACATGCTTAAAAAATTTTAAGGACCAAGCATGCAAGTAATGTATAGAAAATTTATTGTGTATTTTGGCGGGAAATGGAAAATGAATAGAGCATTGAGGGACCAACAGTGTAATTTAAGTAACAATATAAAAACGAATGGGTAACCCAACATGTAACGGTCATAAAGTCTCGACTTTTTTTACTAGACAAAAACACAAACAAAGGCAAAGTTACAAAACCATTTCAAGAATGTTTTCATCTTCTTCCTTCGGTCCTACAAAGTGTAATTGTGGGCTTTCATTGATGGCGCTAACCTCTTGGAAAAAGTGAAAACCCTACTAGACGATTTGGTGCTTGTCCTACAAATATGTAAGCCGTTGCATTTTTCTAGATTTTTTTATTAGCTAATTATAAATTTTCTTATTTTCAGAAAAAGGAATCAAGCACTGATCCGATGTTAGAGAATAAATGGTACATAGATCATTTATATGAGATGCATATGCTTCTTAATCCCTAGCAAAGAGAATAACTAGAAAATGAATTAACAAGCCGAGAAGAACTTGCAGTCGTTCAAGTTGAGTTTGCTGATATTGAAAGTCAAATGCAGCAAGTCATGGAAGAATTGAAGAAAAGTCAAAATAATGCTTTCTTTTGGAATTCAATTGCGATAGTGTTAGGGGTTGTGGCTTCGTTTACCTTTGTTATGAATTAATTAGTTGGGGTTTATTTTGTCTAATCAATTGTTGGATTATCCATGACAAGTTGTTGTTTTTGGTGTCAAATGGTTATACAGATTATTTGACTTTTGCTAAATCATAACCGTGGACCCAATTGACTTTTGTTGACTTTATTAGTCAAACAAATTAACACATACATCCACAACAATATGACTAACAACCAAAACTATTCATTCCAACAATGAACTCAAAACCACATTCATCCACAATACCATAACCCATTACCTACCCAGGACATCTACCAAAAAACCAACAACCCTAAACCTTCACATTGTACAGTAAACATAAAACTTTAAAAAAATATACAAACACAACCCAGCTTAATGATAGAAATTTCATCAACTTGAGTCGCTTTTCTTCAACATAGCAAGGATTTCTACAAGCTCATTACGTGACCTCAACAACCCTAGGATAATCTGAACAGACATTTGACACATTGGTGGATCAAACCATCGGAGAAAGTTGACACATGTTGGACTCTGAAAATAAAAGAAAAAGGATGTGTAAATAAACAAACAAAATGATTTGTTACATATTTTTTGATTTGATCATACTTACAAGTGTAGGACAACCATAGAAACGAAGGTCAGAATTTCGATTAGTTCATGATGTTCTAATCATGGCGTCCAAACAACTAACCATTTTATAATTTGTGTCTTATACCTTGCAAACCATGATTTACAATACACAGATTCGAGTCTGGGACCAATAGTGCAATCGATAAACGACAAAAAAACAACAGTAATGCAACCGTTGGAAAAAACAAATTAATAACGAAAAAATTTTGAGTCAGGGACGAACGATGAAAAAATTAAAAAAAATGAATTTACTAAACTGCGCGTCGTTGAAAAGTCAAACTAACAACCGTTACGTATAACAGGGCTCGAGGGACCAAACTGGTAGCGAAATTCGACTTTAAGGATTAACGACATTGACCCTCGTTATCTAGGGACAAAATCCGCAATCTGGCCTAAGTTTATGGACGAACGGTGTAATTTACTAGTTATGACAACAACTTGTGAACAACTAGAAATATCAAGAGTACTTTTGCATTTATAATTTAGAAATTATTTATAATTTATCATTGAACGCTTTTGTTCGGAGAGTGTTTTTTTTACCAAAGTAACGTCATTTGATACAACTAATGTATCTAGGGTAAACAAACAAATGAAGAAAAATATGAAGAAATTCTGACCTATAAACTATGAAACTCAAAACGTCAATACACCCTGAAGATGACATTGAACCAACACCTCAACAATCACCACATAATATTGAGTTAGCAAACCTAACAAAACTTTGGAAAGCAACACATAACTAATTATAGAAGACACCTAATTAAGACCTTATATATGTTCACCAAAGCTCATGGAGATTTTAGTTATCTTTTCATATATCACATACTTTTGACATGAAGACCTCTCCTTTGCTCACCGTCTTTCTTCTTCTCCTTGTTCTTATGGCAATGGTTCAAGGTTATAAATTATTTAATAGATTTTCGTGTTTTATATGTTTGAGTTTATGTACATACTATATTATTATATATGATGCATGTACTTCGAATATGCATGCTTTGCATATTGATGATGGGAACATGCAATATAGTAGGTATGAGTTCACTTACAAATAGGACTTTGGAAGTTAAAACATTCTATTTGACCTTAACAAACTTTGTTTTGTTCTACCGTCTAATTTATATCTAAGTTATAACGGAATATTTAAATCGTAATTTACTGTATTACTTTAAGATTTAAATTATTTTGATCGAATCTAATGCTAGAACCGTTTTTTATAGATAGCAAGGCTACGACTGTGACTCCGACATGGACAGGGGGTTGTTACCCTACTTGAGTTAGGAATAATAGGTGCATTGCTGCAAAGACAAAAATTTGGTAATCCTCAAATGTTGGACGAAGTATGCAGAATGTGAGAAATTGTGCTGGATTAAACCACAACCAGGAATATAATAAATGAACAATATTGTATTATATGTTAAATGTTCTCTTGATGTAAAATTATCTTTATTCGAATCCAAGTTGTATTACACATGGCATATGTATTATCTAAAGTTGTATCTAAAGTTAAAGGACTACATAACGTCGATCTTCTAAGTAATGATACAAGAGAACGAAACTTATAAAGAAATCGAGTTGGATACAGTAAACTTTAAAAAATATATATAGAAATGCTCTAAAAATTGTCAAATTCTATAAGTTTAAAAGAATATAAAATCAACTACAATTATATTATAGTTTATAGTATTGTTCATTATGACTTGCCAATGAAATGCAAAAGCACATGTAGGAAATTATTGATACACTAAAAAATATATGTGTTTACTTTCTAAACAAGATTGAAATATTATGTATTATCTTTATGTATGTTTATAATACCCCTGAAATGATATTGTGATTATAGTACTATGATTAATAAGTATGTGAATGATACCGATAATAATAGCTAGCATGTCACTTCGAATGATTTTGTGGGTGATGTTTTTATCAAATCAATGATAATAAGATTTGGGTTCTAGGATGGGTAAGAAGATAATTTTTTTATTGAACGCATGTATTTTGGGGTGTAAGTACAAATAAGCAAACTCTAATCTTTTGGCACAAAATACATAGAAGAAAAACATCGTGAGAAATAATAATTAATATGATTTGGCAATCAAAACGTCATCTCCATATCCCCTATTTTGGTAATGATGTGTTAGTGAAATCACCATTTCCATCACTCATAATTTATATTTCTTTTTGATATGAAAACTAAAATAAAAGATTATGGAAACATCCCTTAATTACCTCCCGATATTCACGATGGCAGTTACGAGTCGTAATATGGTATACATAATATCACACGTTAGTGAAATCACCATTTCCATCACTCAACATCAAAACCCATCACCTATATTCCTCTGAACTTCCCATGCTTTCATAACTAAAGCATCATTAACAGAAGTGCACACAATATATTAACAACCTTTGCTTTAAGCTCACTAGATTCCTAGAAGATGTTTTCAAGAACACGCTGGAGTGAAAGCACCAGGGACAGCGAATAAGATTGTCTTCTTGGACTTTGTTAGGTCGGATATTGTGGTCGTTTGTAGCTCGTTGTCTTAGTCGAAATAAGATAAGGTGGCGTCGGGTAACTTGTCACCCACGAATATTATAGTACTTATTTTCGAAAAATTGGTGGATTTGAGGGTGTGCTTTTGGTGAGTCGGGTACGCTGGTGGAGAGAGGTGTGTGGGGAGTATATGGACGTGCGCGGAGGCGGTTCGCGGTGGTCGAGAGGCGGTGATTTTCCATCATTTTTGTTTGGGATGGGTTTGACCAGAATTATATTCTGCCGTAGTAGTGTTCGTATTCGTGTTTGAGCTAGCCGCCACATTCTTTCTGGTTTCGATCAACCCCTTATTTTATTTGGAGCGATCATGTTCCGTTTCGTACATGTTCGGGTCTGGGTCAAAGCTTTGTGTCTCATCGACTTTGATACATGTTCAAGAGTGTTAGCGAAATCTTAGTCTTGACTTTGATACATGTTCAAGAGTGTTACCAGAATCATAGTCTTGACTTTGATTCTTGTGGAGGTAAATTTTGAGCCATCATCGTTTAATAATCAAATGTTAGTTTTGCTATTTCAGTAGTCAGTTTTTAGTTTAAACACTAAGTTACGATAAAATCATAATCGAAAACAACCATCCGTGATTTAACTTGCGGATATAAAGGGCCTAAAAAACTATAAATTGGTTGAAGAAGATGAAATCTGCACTTTTGCTTTTGTAAAATTAAATTTAAAGAACTAAACTGAAATAAGCCTAAAAAACTATAAATTCAGATATGTAAGTTGGGTGAAACAGACATGGCTTCCTAAAGCCTTTTGTATATAAATCAAGACATGTTTAATATAAAGTTTTGTAAACAACTCACTTCAACCATGTCAAGTTAACGCTTTTGAAGAACTAGTACTAAAAGTATTCATGACAATAGACATACAATTCACGTACCAGGTGAGTTAGATTCTAAGCTTTTGATTATATAATCAAAATGGAAATACTTGTAGGATAAAAATGAGTTTAAACAGAAAGACTAAACCACTAATTAGTTGGCTCGTTATTAATTTGTAGTCGGTATATCTGTGTAGATCGTTGGACCGGTAAATAAGTTTGGAGGTTGTTTAGCATTAAGAGTTGGCGGATATATCTACTCCTTTTTCTTAAGCTTTCATTGTTTGTAAATACTAGTACTAAAAGTATTCATGACAATATGACATGAAATTTAACATAGATGTAATTTGCATACAATTCACGTACCAGGT
>BQNB010042143.1:0-46316 GCA_026074375.1 Tanacetum coccineum | reverse complement strand
AATGAGGCATGTTACATAGTAACTTAATCGCGATAGCGAAATACGAATAAATATGGTGAATGAATGATGTTTAAGAAGAGTTGCGCTAGAGATCTCAAATGATGCTAATGCGCTTAATGAATGATAAAGAATGAAGAATCATGTAGATATATGAAGGTGATGTATGATGATTAAAATGGATTAATGAGTGTGTCTAAAAGTAAACCAAATGTGAACTTTATATACGTGAAAAAGTCTAATGGATTAAAATAATGTATAGATTTGATCATGAGGTCAACGTGAGGTTGACAGGAAAACAATCAATGCAATGTAGAAATGCATATAAATATGTAATATATGAGATAGACAAGTATCAATTGAATCTTGTAAAATATAATGAAAGATGATAAAATGTGAGTTAGAATTGCATAAGGCAATAAAAAGTAGAAATAAAAAAGTATATAATTAGAAAAGTACGTAAATGACAAAAGGGGTAAAGAATGATAAATTTAAACTTAGCTTGGATCCAGTGTGAAAAGTAATGGTATCCTTCGGTATAGCCTAAGAATGTTAATGATGAATATAATGGTATCATCTGGGATGACCAAACTTGCTAAAGTGTAAAGTGAATGTTAATGGTACCGCAAGGGTACGGTTAAAGTCCCTTAAAGGGAATGTGATAATGATTTGGATCCAAGGCTAAAAGGGGTAAAAATATAACGTGGAGAAAAGTGAAAGAATAATGGTCGATAAATGTAAAATATGAAGAAAAAAAAGTTGAAAGTAAAGTATGTAATAGTAGTTGGAGTGTTATGTCAAAAGTGTATAAGTAGGATGATTCATAATCTCCTTATTTAAATGGATTGGGACGCCTCTTCATTTAAATAAAAAAATTGTGCATCACCGAACCATAAGTTTATATTTCCTTATTTGCACTGATTGGGATGCTTCTCAATGTAAATAAAGAAGTATAGATGAGTGGGCTTATGTGTTCTCGGCATAGCATGAGTGGGATTAATGAAGTAGAAAACGAGGGTCTAAAATTAGTTAGACGTCGTAGAAAAAATAAGATAGGCAAAATAAGAATTTGAGTGCGACTTTTGCTAGAGACTTTAGGAGAAAGCTAAGTTTTAGATGTTAAGAGTATAGGTCGAATGATAAAAGTTTGAATTGAAGTTATAGTATGCCTTATGGCATGGTGTAATGACTATGGTGGTCCTAAGTATTATTAACACCCTAATGTGAATTTGGAAGGTAATAGTTAAAGTATTGAATTTTCTCAAGTGACTTATAGTCCTTGACAAAAATTAACTAAAAAGAAGTAAAGAAAGCAAAGTGTTATAATGGAAACGAGAAAAGGAATGTTAAGATGGCTACGGTAAATATGAAAGTATTAACTAATGTTTGACTTACGTTAAGTCAGGATAATGCAATTTCTTAAGGGACGTATAATCCTTGATTGAAAATGTAGAATAAGATAATTAAGGGTTCGTTTGGTAGGACGGAATGAAATGTCAAATGAATGGAATAACCGACGTAATGGAATAAATAGTGGAATGTAATGATTCATTACCATTATTAATCATGTTTGGTTTGTATGATAAGACGTAATGGAATCATGATAAAAAGACTAAAATGCATCATTAATGATAGGAAGTTAATTTAATATGTTAGTTAATTGTGGAGTTTTATATAATTTGATTCCATTACAAGATGGAATAAAAAAAAGTAGGGGCCCCCTAAGGAATGGTTTTGGTGTAATGGGTCATTCCTTATAATGAATCATTACATTCCATAAATGTAAACAAACAACAATGTTTCATTCCATCGTAATAATCTTTTCTATTCCCCCTTTGATTACAACATACCAAACACTACGTAAGAGCGTTTAGTAAGAAATGAGTTAACTAAAATGATGGAATTGGAAATGGTAAATGTCACCTAGTTGAAGTTTTTCTTTAGAAAGAGTGTAAATGTGATAGAAATAAGCGAGAAATAGAACGAGTTAAGGGTAATTAGAGGTGTTATAGCATGGCTAGAGTTGCAAAACAATATAGGTTGATGCAACTAGTTGAGTATATGTTTAAGAATGCTAAAATGGAATGAGGATTAAAGTGCGACCAAGTTTAGTTAGTATTATACGAAGGGATTTCAGGGACGAAATCTAAATAAGAGGGTAGATTTGTAACACCCTAAACCCGGGTTCTAAGTGTTTTAATTACGAAAAGGCCATTAGGTAAGTTTGACCATGACTTTAGTAGCCTAAATGTGCCAAGGGACTTAAGCATCTGTCTATCAGAACCAATACGGAGTATTGGTAAGTGTGAATACGACGGATTGATATAAGAGTGGATATGGCATATCCAGATTTATAAATACGGAGTATTAGTAGTCTAGCATGGATACGGCGTATCCATGGGTATGGATACGGCGTATCGGTTAAGTCAGACCATATGTAATAATGCAGTAGAGAATATAATGTGGCACAATTATGAAGAGGAAGGACTTGTAGGACCAAAAGTGTCAAATTGGCCAAACTTGTAATTAACTCATAATAAATCCCTGGAGACTTCTACACACTCCTCATTTGTTCAGGATGATGTGTCTGTGTTGATACAAGAAAGAAAAGAGGGAAACCATGGATAGCTTGATGATTATTTGAGAAAGAATTAAGGTCTTAATCAAGGGTTAAGTTCATAGCAATCTTATACAAGAGTCAAGTAATGATGGTGAGGATGCTTTAGTGAATTATGAGTTAGGGTTTATATACTCAAAATTAGGGGTTTTGGATAATTATGTTTATAAAATGCAAGAATTAAAGTGTTTATAAATTTGGGTTCAAGATAATTTAAAGTGTTTAAGAACAAAGATAGTGATTTTGGTTATAATCAATAAAGTGATCATATAAAATAAAAGGAAATAAAAGGATTTGATATGGGAATGGATGAATTAAGAATAACCTTTTTAATTTTAAATTGGAGTTGGTTTGGGGGTTTTTGTTTAATGAACAATAATAAAAGATCATAATGGTGTTAATTAGTGGGTTATGGATATGTTGATGGGTTTTATAAACCTTGTTTTGGCTTAAATGAGATTTTTAAGGTTTATGATGATTATTGACTAGAGTCAAGTAATGAATAGGTGAGGATGCTATATTTTAATTAGCATGGATTCAAGGTAAGTAAAATGGTTATTATGTGCTAGTATATGGATTATTCATAGGGTTAAGTCTATATATTACCTACAAACTTTCACCATTTTACACATCTAGGTAACCAACTTATTATATTACCAATATAGTCATTAGAACGGGCTAATTTGTGACGATATAAGTAATATGACCTAATGATTTTCCAAGTGGATAAATAATTATTTTTAAATTTCCACGTAGACTTTAATTTTATTAAAATATTCCACCTAGTCACTCATCTCGTATCATAAACAGATCCAAAAAAAAATCATAAACAAATAATTTTATCAAAGAACCCCAATCCTTCGTCATACTAGATCCGTCATCAATAAATCTCAACACAAATCTGTCTCAAACACTACAAAATCAATAACTCAGATCCAGATTCAATCGTCTCTAATATCAAACTCACATAATTACAAACATCACAATAACAACACCAACAAGAAGAAACCCATTTAGATCCGGCGAGACAAGAAATAAATTCATAACCCATATTTCAATTGAGCAACAATACTATTTCCAATCCTAAAAAAAGGGAAACAACCCAACTACAACGGGAGTGTTATCAAATTGAAAAGGGAAAACAGTTTGTTCAGCTTTGGAATGGGTTTAGAATTACTTGCAACTTGGCCAGCTGATCGGGGTATATATAAATAGTTGATATTAAGGTGTTTGTTGTAGGGGCAATTGGTAGATGTGATAAACGTGGTAAAGAGTTGGTAAATGGGTCAGCTGGGTTTAATAGGTGCAATGGTTGTGATTCTGTAGATTAGAATTTGATGATTGATAACTGGGTATTGGTTTATTTTTTGTATGACGAGAGTTGCATGAATTGAGGTCCCAATCAATGAATTAAGCCCTAGTAATGATCCTACCCAAGTAAGTAATCCTAATCTTGAGTTAATTAGTAAATTATGAATTAAGGTTCTTGAAGTAAAATTAGGGGTTTTTGGGTAATTATGTTTCTAAAGCAAGAATTAAAGTGTTTATGAATTTGGGTTATCATCATAAAGTGATCATATAATAATTAAAAGGATTTGATTATGGTTATGGATTAATTAAGAACACTTTTAATTTGTAAATTGGAGTTGATTTTTAGGGTTTTATTTATATGATCATAGTATAGATCATATGATGTTAATTAGTGGTTAAGGATATGTAGATGGGTTTTATAAACCCTTATTTTGGCTTAATGAGATTTTTATAATTTATGATGATTATTGACTAGGAGTTAAGTAATGATGGTGAGCATGCCTTATTTTATTAGCATGGATTTAAGGTAAGTAAATCGGTCATTATGTGCTATTATATAGATTTATTCACATTATGTGTTATGTGGCTTTTGTTAAGGTTTTAATGGTTGATCTCAATGTGTTAGTAGATAGTGCATAAGGTTAGTTTGGCATAACTAGCTATGGAAGTGATTTTAGAGTGATGATTATGTGGATTGTGTAAGTAATGGTATGAATGTCCTTGTGGATGTATGTTGATAATTATTGATACATAATTCTGTAAATGAAGTATGGTAGCATGATATTGCCGTTTACTTACTAGCCTCGTACTTACAGTTTAGTTGTTTAAATGTTTTGTAGGTTCAAGTGAAGAAGGTAAGGCCTTAATAAGTAGGGCCCAAGATTTGGAAGCAAGGATTAGATATAAATGAAGATGTGCGTAGGAGCTTAGTACTAGATACCGAGCTCAAATCAAGGTTGAACCCCCAAGTGTCATAAACGGTTTGTTATTAATGTTTTCAAGTGTCAATTATCATGTAAACGTGAGTTTGAATTGTGTTAAAGTCGTTTATTATGGATATGTGTTATAGAGTATGGAAACGAGTCAAAACGGGGGTTTGGAAAGCACTGTAATGTATATGCTTATGGGTCATTTAGACCATGAATATTTAAGAAAATGAAGTTATATGTTATGTTGATGGTTTGTGGAAAGTCTTGTGAAGTTTCGGGTTAATGAAGTAGTGTTTTGGGTCAAAAGGGGCTTTTCTACATATGTTTCTGCAAGTTCTGGATTTGATGGTCCAATACGATGTATCCATGTTGTGGATACGGAGTAATGAAGGTTTAGGGTGGATACGCCGTATCCATGAAAATGGATACGGCGTATCCATGTCTAATGGTCACAGTTTTTGGTTATTCTTGTTTTAGTCGTAAAAACTAAACCGTAAAGAGTTAGAAGGTGTGCTTTATATCATTGGAAAGATATTTGAGTCTATTTTATGTTAATGATACTTTCAAGAGTTGAATGGTCATGTATTTTGGTCAGCTTATTAAAAAGGGACATAAGGTCCTGCGTTTTAGCAAAAGTTTTTAATTTTTGATCAAATTTAGAGTCGGGAAAAGGGGCGTTTCAACTTGGTATCAGAGCTTCGGTTTAAGTGAAGTCGGTTCCACTATAGGTTGCCTAAACTTAGACCACTCGTAGATGCATTTGCCATAAGTGTAAAGTAGTACGGAAAGTAAATGCCTTAGTTATAAGGTAGTTTAGTGCTTGGGGCTTTGATTATAATGATGCTTAGACATTGAATGATTATGAAATCTGATATATGTTTTTTTTGCCATAGACTAAAAGATTATGAATGTGGCTAAGAATGTATAACACTTATTGGAGAAGTGTTAAGTGCGAAAGTATATGTTTATGTGATGTAAAGTCTATGATAGGTTATTTAAATGGCTAAGTGATGCATGATGTGTATGATGGTGTGAGTTATGAAGTGTTTGAGATAAGTAAAATACATAGGATTGCATTTTAGTTGAATCGTGATGAAAATATGTAAGTTGGGGTAAGTGAATGAGTAAATGTTTGACTTATGAAATAGTTGCTTAATGGAAATTATTATGTATTGAGAGTAAGTGCTTGTATGAATTACTAATATATGGTTAAAGTATGATAAGTCATATAATGTAGAGAACATGATAAAGTATAATGCGATATTGTGATATGATTAAGTACGAAACGTATATGAATGATAAAGAATGTGTCACACCCTAGACGGGGCCTGGACGAAATACGTGACCGAGGGCGTGACGTCATAATATACATCACACAAAGCACGAGAGAACGACCACTAATGGACGTTTTGAAAATCATAACTCGTTGCATTAATTAAAAATAGATAACTTTTAGAAGATTCAAAAGAAAGTAAATATTTGCGAAAGCGTAAGAAAATGTAGCGGAAGCATAATTTGGTTTTCAAAAGACAACGAGTATGAAAGAGAAATAAAGTCTTGATAAATGGTATCATATTGCACGTAGACTCCACATAGCACGTCAAGAAGTTCAAAGCTAAACACCTGAGAAAAACATGCTAAAAACGGTCAACATAAAGTTGAGTGAATTCATAGGTTTAAGTAAAACATTTATGAGGATAAAAAACGTTTAGCGAATATTGCTTCACTCACAGTATTATGAAAAGTATTAAGTAATTAGTAACGTTCAACCAAAGCAGTATGGACCACAAGTTTTCAAAATGTATGCAATAGTTATAACAGATACAACTTCACATAAAAAGGTATTTACGTTGCACTAAGCTCATGACACCGAAGCTAATAACAGAAGTAACATATAACGTGCCAAGTAATTGCTTGCCCTTACAGGTGTCCGACCAAAGACCACCTAACCAGATTCGACGTGACATATATCCGTTTGTTCTTGGCAAACTCGAACAGTAAGTGCTTCTTACCCGGATAGTGATAATTAGTCCCAATATATCTATTTATTCACTCGTGCTCACTTAACCAACAGGTGGGTTACAGTAATTAATGGTTCATGATATTTTGGGCAATAGTGGTCTAAACGCTACGTAGGCAACACATAAATAGGGAGAGTAAATCAAGATACTTGTGTCCATAGTAACAGCAGCCAACGTTTTCGTAAAAGCTTAAAGTACTTATATCCATAAGTAAAAACGAGTGTGATATCAATCATGTAACAAATTTGTAATCAACGTATACGAGTTTGAAATTCAGTAGTGTAAACGAGTTTGTAAACAAGCATGTTTCTCACCCCAAAGATATAAAACATTTAACCAAAATGAGTAAAAGTAGGGCTATGAACTCACCTCGAAGTTGCAGAACAATTAATAGAAATGCAAATAATAAGCAAAGCACAACGAAAACCAATGAACTCACCTCGCCATGCAATAACAATTGGCAGAAAAGCAAATATTAGGCAAAACACAACGGAAACCGGAACGGCTCGACCAGAAGATGCAGTTTATCTTAACGGCTATGACCCCTAGTTTAGGATGATGAATTTGGGTTTTCCGATGGATGAGTACATCAACGCGACACGTTGATAAAGGATTTGGATTTCTAGTTGTAAGAGTTTGATGGTTGGTTAAATAAAATAAATCGAAAGGTGAAAGCAAATTATGTAATATACTCCGTATATATTACATATGAAAGGCAAGAAAAATATATAATACGTGGCGAGTATTATATATAATAAAAAGGAAGACGAGAAAGATAAATATTCGAAGTATATAATATTTCGCAAGTATTTTATAAGAAACGTGAGAAAATAAAAGTAACAATATAATTCGACACGTGTTCGGAATTCACCAAATAAATTAATAAAGGGGTTCTTGCATAAAAGTAAACACACATTCTAAAGTTATGAATTAGATAAATGACGTTTTAAAGTATTTACAAAAGTTATTATTGTGTCAATTAGTCGGGAATTATAAAATAATATATTATAATTTAGTATTTCGTTACGCCTTTTAACTAAACTAGTAGTCTCGTTTGTAAAAGTATAGTTTTCGTTTATTTACCGGTTTATTGTATCGTTACAAATTAATAATCTTAATACTATATCTCGTTCTTTCATCGGTTTTCTAAAATAATAGAAATTTTACTGAAAAATACTAAGTATAGAAATTTTTAAAAATTTCGACATGACATATTCGTTTATACAACGATTCATATTTTTACAAAATTCAACGTTTTCCCCTTTTAATCAAACCATGTTGCAAAATACGCGCTTGTTGCAATATATATCTAAACGAAAACAATAAGTAACGCACCCTTATCACTGTAAAACAACGAACCTAACACCCCTGTTGAGGCTGTTAACCCCAGAACCAAACGCCCCCTTTGGGCTTCAATTCGCAGAAACAAACGCCCCCATAACTGTGTACACTTTAAAACAACACACCCATATGGGGCTGTTGTTTAAACGCCACAACAAACACCCCCTTGCGGGGTTCCAAAAACAGAAACAAACACCCCTATTTGGGTTGTATATCAATAGAATCAAAAGAACTAAACCAACTAAATCAATCAAAACGAAATAAGTTTAAACAAACACAACCACTCTAATTTGTTATTAGTTTTACAAAAGACAAAAACCATCTAAACTCGAGTTAAAACGAAGGGATAAAGTTGTTTTAGTGGTACGCAGCTGTGATGATAGAGGTAGTGTTGGTATGCGGCTGTAACAGCCGTGGTGGTGGTGTGGGAGGTGGTTCTGAGTGACGGCTGTGGTGGTGGTGTTCGGCAGATGGTTGTGGTTGTCGTGGAGAGGGAGAGGGTGGTGGTCCGGATGGAGATGTGGAGTGACGAAGTTTGTGATGGCGCGAGGGTGGACGGTGGCCGCAATTGGGTTGCTAATGGGTTTGTTGCTGTAGGATTGGTGGTCGCAGCGAGGTGTGTGAGGTGGTGGGTTGGAGCGAGGTGCGATGATGACGAGGTGAGGGAAGTGTGGCAGATGTTGGTTGTTGCGGTGGTGAAAGAGGGTGATGGATGGTAGTGTGGCAGCGACAGGAGGTGTTGGTGTGGCAGCGGCGGAGGTAGGCCAAATCTAGTCCGAGGTGGCGCCGGAATGGGGAGGAGATTGATGGTGATGGCTAGTGTTTTTGTACGAAATGGAGGAAACCCTAATGGTATACATATATATATAAAGTCTTGAAATATGAAGTAGCAAGGGTATTAATAATAGGGCAGATAGTGTAAAGTATTCACAGGGGACTTAAAGTGTAAAATTTTGATAATTAATCGGTTCGGGACTCGTTTAGCTAGTAAACGGATGATTTTAAAACACACGAAAGTTGCGGCCAATGTTTTCGAAAATGATTTTTCCTACAAAAATGCGGTATTTTTACACGACTAGAATTTATAAGGTGTGTTTAATACAATATTATCTAAAATAATTTAATTACATAAGTGTGTAGTCATTAGGGATATCTACGGGAAAGTTTTGTCCGTACAAATTGAAACCTTAGAATTTAAACATACGCGTTTTAAATAAACGCTTCGACAATAACATGTAAAATAATTAATTAGATAATATTTATTAGTAAAAAGTATAAATAAACTTAATTTAAATATTTTTGTGTCGGTAACGCGCTGCGTGCTGTGTTCAAATACTTTGCAAGGCTATTCTTATTCATTTTCCCAGCTTGTGTCTTCGGTCTCAGGTCATAACTGAAAAGTTGTCCTGGAATGTCGTTTTAATTCAACACGCTAGTATAACCTCATAAATAATAACTCATTATTGGCGGGTCGTTTTTTGATAAGTCAACTTAGGAATCAATATAAATCCATCTCGTTTTCAAGTCAAATAAGTTTGAAAAATAAATTTGTAAATGAGAGATAATAATAATAATTTTGGTTTATTATTTAAATACGTTTCAAAAATTTATCGGCTATGCGGTAATCGTTTTTATGTGACCGTAAAAGGTCAAAAATTCAAAAAGTCAAGTCGGAACCAAAATCCTAGGTAAAATGTAGAATTGAACAAATTCCGAGAAATTTTGGGTTGTGACATGTATCCACCCCTTTAAAAGAAACACCGTCCCGGAATTCGATTTGTTTAGCCGATTATGTGACCAAGAAAGATTTAAGATTTAATAAACCAGTTTTAGACATGACGTTAATAACTTTATTCAACAGCTTCGATGTTTCGATACTTCTTAATATACATAAATTTTGGCTGAGTTTGACGAGGATATATAATCCATCAAAATGAGTATTTTAGAAAAATATCGTTACAAGTTTTGTGATTGATATAAACGTGTTGTAAGGAAAGTCTCTTGATAGTGAAAACTTCAAAGGAGAAAGTGTAGGCGCATGAGTATGTCTGTATAAGGGTTTAAATGTTTAAGGCAGTCTAGTTTCTGATATCTATAAGGTTCGAACGATATAAATACAGACGAGCTAAAGAATGTAATGTATCAAAACTTACAAAGAAAGCACGAGGATGAATCATGACTCAACTCACCGCAAGTAAACGATGCGAATAAAGTATAATCGAACGAGCTCCCACCGGTGAGCGAAAGACATTTAATGAATAGACGCGCCATAGAACAAGAAATAATAATAATAACGGAATGTTGCACACAACGTTTAATAACGAAATAGACAACCATATATGTTTATGCTTTAATTTAGTCAACAAAATGTGTTTTTGCAAACTTATTAAGTTTATGAAGATGTTACGACATTCTTACAAAAAGTTACTATTTATAGAAAGTTTCCATTTTAGGAAAGTTTTAAATTTCTGGACGTTAATAGTATCCCCCTAATTTTTATTTTTCCATATTCCAAAAAAGAACTAGTGAAACCCTATCGTCTAAACCAAAATCTAAGTCTCGCTAAAGTAATATAAAAAAAACTTGTCTATATTTCGAAACTACAAAACGAACCATGGCATATCATTATAGAAAATTCCTAAACATTCGCTTTAATATTATAGAAGCTCCACGAATATTTCAAAGAAACTTTCGACACTTAATACAACCTTATTTACGAAATCATTTTTTTAAACGTCCTTTACCCGTCAATTAAAACCGGACCAACAACTATGTTATTATAAATCACCCATGACATGACCAAATTTGGACCGATGAACACGATATATTTTTCCAAACTATTCAAAATTCTTTTACGCCAAAACTAATCGACCAAAACCACTATAATATTAGCCTAACCTCATTGTCATCTTTGTTGCAACTCACGGATCTCACAACCTCTCAACAAGAACAACTTATATGTCTGAAACCCTCAAAAATCTACATTAAAATAATTATTCATTTTAATCATTGAAAATTTATAGCACAAACATATGGAGTCGTGAATCAAAAGTAAAAGTATAAGAATACATAACAATAATAACCATAACAAACGGTGACGGAATGCGAAGAGTGAGGACATTTAAAAAAAACAATATCCCCAGAATAAAGGTCACTAAATGAGAGGAGCTCACGGAAGAGCTTATGCGATAGGCGGTGGAATATTGCACGCAGTCGTTAGTTCAAGGATAAATAGAATCCATTAGCTCAAGAGTGCACAAGTCGGTTAGCTCGACAAAACAGTTTTCATGATTACAGGTTTATGTAACTGCAAAGGTAATAACTTAAGAATGAGATAAGGTAGTTTAAGTGAGGCTTTAAGATTCTGCTGAGTGGTAAGACACAATTGTCTTTCTAGATCTTTTTAACGGATTACGATGATTATCAGGTTCGAGTCCATACTCGTGTCATATTGGATACCATTAAGCCCACTCATTTATAATTTTTTATTTACAAAAAGAAGCCGTCCCAAAAAAAAATATTATATAAATAATGATTGATAAACATATGAGTTTCGGTGATTTATAATTATTTATTTACACAAGAGGATCCCAAACCTTCAAATAAAAGATTAAAATCAAAAATCCTACTATAATAATTTCTTATGCAATTACGCGTTACTCACCCAAATTTTACAAGGGGGTGGAGTGAACATGAGCGATGCCGTGCTCCCTATTGAGTGTGGAATGAGTGTTTAAAACTCGTCTTCGGAGACAAGGAGTAAAACAATCAGGTGAGATCGACATATAGTTCAAAATAGTTGATGAGTATACGATTAAAGTAAATAAGATAAAGATCTTTAAGAATGAGTTTATGATAAGTGTAGAATACACATATCTATTTATGCTTAAAATAACCCAAATAAACCCAAAACGGATCAAAAATGGCAAAAATATGCTTGTATCTGAGTTTATTGTGTGCAGGTATGGATATGTCAAATATCACAAGAAATCAGTCAAGAAACGAACACGAGAACGGATGAGTGATCAAGAAGCTAAAGAAATCAAAAGCCGAAGCCAGAGAGATCATGCCTCAGCCTTCTACAGTCAACTGCAGTTAACCCACAGTCAACCAAAACCCCACTCCATTATTTTATAAGTCCAAGGGCTGAATTTGCAATTTATAAAAGTTAATTATAACTTTAAAATTGTCTTAAGAAAACACAAGGGCTGAATATGCAATTTCCCCAAAGTTGTTTACAACAGAAAATGTGCTTGCCAAACACATGGGCCAATTGTGTAATTTCTCTATAGTTACAAAAAGGGCGCGGGTCAAATGACCGGGTCAAACTACCCGGGTGCCATCTCTCAACCAATCACAATTCAACCCCCAACCCGATTACCAAACCTAACCCGAACCCCTAACCCGACCTAACCCGGTTAGTTAATAAACTCATTTAACAGTTACTGTTTACCCCATTTCCCCCAAATGAGATTAACACACTCACACACACAAGAACACCACACGAACACATGAACCCTAGTTCGATTAACCCTTCACCCAAACCCTAATTAACCATGGGGTTAATATTCCCCTCACACTCCTTAACTCACCCATCACTTTCAATTAGCCTCAACCCATTCCAACCTGGCAAATCGAGATGATACTATTGGTTGATGTGACGTGTGTGAATACCCTCACATAACTAACACACTCTATTCCATGTCATTGATCCGGGTTTACACATTTTTAATCCAACGATTAAGATACATATCAAGGAGAGATGAAAGAGATCCAAGGGCCAAGATTGAAGCGAGAAGAAGGATCGAGAAGCTCAAGTTCGGGTATAAATACCCCTCATTCCAGCACACGAAGAGAGTAATTTTTTAGTGTTTTGTTTAGTTTTATTTTTGTAATAGTTTAATGTTGTCGATTCCGTTTGAGTAGTTGTTTTTATTTGTAATTTCAGTTTCATGTTACTACATTTCGATTGTAAGAAACGATTAATTTCAGTTTTTAATAAAAGTTTAATTCATATAAAATTTGTGTTTTATTTAAATTCTGTCAAAAGTGTTTTGTGTTTGTTATTGATAATTTCGATCACGCTTGATACACTTGAATTGGATGGCACTGAGTGTTCAGAGGGTTGAGAGCTTTGTTTGGTCAGTCAGTAAGAGTTTAGATAAGGGGTGATGTTGTTTTTGATTTAGGGCTTATGTGAATAAGCCATAAGCCCCACTCAGCTTATTTTCTTTCCTGTTCATGCTGGAAAGCAAAGGTACACTTTATTTGATTTGCATTTGTTCTTATTCTGTTTATCTTCATAAGCTGTGAGGTATTGGTTTCATAAGAGAGTAGATAAGCTGTTGGAATTGCTTTTAGTTGAATAAGCACATTTTATTAAGTATTAAAATTCTGTCAAGTACTGTGAATTTACTTTGTTCATTTAGGTAAGATACTAAGTTGCTAGCACTTAAAAGCTGATAAGCTTATTTAGCTTATTTTAATTAAGTAAAAGTTGAGTTTAAAGTAGTTTGAGCTTTTTAAATTCTGTTAATAAGCTGTTTAATTTTAAGAATGGATGCTGGTTGTTAGTTGTTAGGAGCTGTAGGGGCCTGTCTTGCATATTTTAAAGTTTCTGTTAGTTTAAAATTTAAACTGTTAGTCCTTGTTAGTACTCCATTAGTCCTTTTAATTTTTCACAGTTAGTCCTTTGTTAGTTTAAGAGTTAGTCTAGTTAAGTCCCTAGGTTAAGGGGCTGTTTCTGCCATTAGTTCAATCTTTGTGTTTTTAGTATAAAATCTACATTTACACCGCCTACCCTTGTCTTTACTTTTTGTCATTTTTAGCCCATGTGTTTGGTAAGTTTTTAGTTAAGTTTTATAAAAATAGTTTTTTTATAAATAATAAATTAGGTTTTTAGTTTAATTAGTTAAATTAGTTTTTAATAAATAGTTTAAAATTAGGGCTTTTAATAAAATTAATTTTCTGCATTTTTTCTCTTTATAAAAAGTATTTTTATAGAATTTTTAGTTTAAGTTTTATATTTTTAAAAATTAATTTTCAAATTTAGTTTTAAAACATTTAATTTTCAAACCTTTAGTATTTTTTAATTTTACCCTTTTAAATAGAAAAATTAGTAATAAAAATGTTTTTCTCATTTTTTTAAGTAATTCTAAGAGTAATTAGTTAATAAAGTATTTTCTTAAATTATTATCAATTAAAATTTCTATTTTAGGATTTAATTTAGATTAATTATGGTTTAATTCATATAAAATTCCAAAAAGCTTTTAAAAAATATTAAATTTTCCAAAATTCTTTAGCAAGCATTAATTTTAGGTTTAGGAATCTAGTTTACATTTTAAGTTTTAAAATTGCATTTGTTTTCTTAAATGTCGCATTTATTTTTCGTAATTAATTTTAATTTTTAATTTAGTTGTATTAATTGAGCCTTATAATTTTAGATTATAATATAAATCAAAAATCTCTCTTATCTTATTCAAATCAGAATCCATACTATAAACGATGTTTCCCATTGCACAGTCAGTGGTGAAGAGCACCCCGGTGGATCATACTTACCCGGTTTAATAAACTATTTTATATTATATTATATATATTTTTGAGTAGTGAATTTATCAGGGTAACTTGGGTGTATCTTTCTAATTACCTCGGGATTAATTATTTCTAATTAAAATTTACGTGTATAAACTAAGCTCAATAGTTTTTTGGCGCCGTTGCCAAGGGGACCTTTGCCAGCGATTCCTTCGTTTTTGTTTGTCGATTTGGTTAGAATGAACCTTTCGACCCACGAGAAGTTAAATTTTAGTCATAAATTCAAAAATTCAAAAAAAAAAAAAAAAAAAAAAATTAAAAAATATAAAAAGTAAAAATAATTTTTTTTTCTTTATTAGTATAAGTAAAAGAAAATAATAAAATAAAATAAAAAAAAAGAAAAATCAACAAATATAAAAAAATTGTCTTTAAATTCAAAAAAAAAATACAATTCACAAGTGGTTAACCGAACACCAACAAATAATACTTCTATGTGAGATATTATCATTTCAATTTCCGTGAAGCTTGCCAAATAGTTCCCAATCTCCTAATCAAAGAATTTAACACTAGCCTTTTGTGTCTCTACGACTTACGGCTCACCTTGAAAAGCAATTTTCAAGAGCTACCCGTGAAGTAGTTTTGATTATTTGGATTAAGTCTCTTTCCGAGTAACCGTTAAACATTATTCTAAAAAAAAAAAAAAAAAATTAGTGTAAAGTTTTGCTTATTTATTGTATTTTTTTATCTTATAATGCGCACCAATCGTTCGCAATCTCGAAGACGTCGTCAACAACAGAACTTTTCCGTTAGATATCCAAATTGTTTAACAAAACGTTGTTCCAATGGCTGACCATCGATACGATGGCCCAAATGTTACCAGCACCCATCGAGGTGTATGATGATCTATAGTGTTCACCGATTAATGCTAACAATTTCGAGCTTAACAACCGATAATCAATCTTGTGCAAAGTAACAAATTCACGGGAAAACATATTCCCACAATCATCTTCGATTTTTTAATAAGTCAACTTCAACGTTTAGACATCCCCCCCCCCCCCCCCCCCCCCCACCCTGAAGTTCCGAACACTTTCGATTAAGCTTTTTGCTTTTTCCTTTTTCTCTAGACGTGAAGCCCGAGATTGGTTAGTACAAAGAACCACCAAGGATCAATTCTCCACATGGGACGACCTTGTTTCAAATTCATAAACAATACTTTTCCACCTTCCAAAAACCACTTACCTATCGTAAATGGAGATGCATTATTTATTACAAAAAACAAAACCCACGAAGCTTTAAAGAAGCATGGAACGTTTTAAAGGACTCCCTTCGTCAATGTCCTCACGCACGGCCTTAATTTCCGGAACTCCACCAACTCGATACTTTTTACAATTCTTTGAATTCAAACGATCAATATTGCCCTTAGATTCAGCAAGCAGAGGCAAATTTCTTGGACAAAATGCCTCAAGAGGTTTAGGCGATTATCGAAAAGCAAGTCAAAGTTCGTTACTCACGAATCGTCGCTAATTGATTTCAAGAGTGATAACGGATGCTCCCTATTTCTAAATCTTCATCTTCTAATAATTCTTTCGATATGCAACAAATAGCCACCCATTCCCTCCCCACCCCCGCCGCTTCTCTCGCAGGATAAGATGCTATCAAGATGAACCAAATGATGATCAAATTGCAAAGCATTAGTCTATACTACCTGCAGCCAGTCCAAGTAGTTGAGGGAAGTTTGGTGTCACTTGTGATCAAATCACAATTTTAAACAATTTCCGTAACACGAGGTGGAAACAAGATTTTCCTCGTTTTTCAGATAATATCCAACAATTTCAACAAACCGACAGCAATTGGAAATTTTCTCCTACAGAAACCAACCTTCAAATTTGGCAAGTCAATGAGACCACCGGTTTTTCAATCAACCAAATGTCCAAACCAATCAAAACCTTATAAGGGACCAATTCTAATTTTCAACCAAAAAACCGTGGAGGAAATTTAATCAAAAAAAAACCGTCAACTCAAGTTTTACCACGCTCCACCATACCAAACACCATATCCAACCACCAACCAATCAAGTTTTTACCATACCAACCCTCCAAAAAACAAATAATGTTTTGAAAACAATTTTGAAAGTTACGTCAAAGCAAATGAAGCGAAAGATGAAGAAATGTGCAAAATCAAAATCAAGGTTTGCAAAATCAAATGGCAAATGTTACAAGTTTGTTAACAAGCCTTTGCACCAAGATTCATGATTTCGGCAATCCCATCAAGCTTCAAGTTCAAGTACTTACCAATCAATAACCATATCCAATCCAATGAACGAAGCCAAGGCAATACAACTCGAAGCGTAGTTTCTTACGAAAGGCCATCCATTCCTAATGCCTCCTCCATTTGTTAAAATCGGATTGTGTATAGGAGACTGCAACGGATCAATGTCCCCACTCCTTCTAAACAAAAAGTTCAAGAGACAAATTCTCAAACAACAACAAAAGTGAATCAAGAGGGAATTGTCAATAATCCTAAAACATATGAACTTAAGCTTCCTTACCCGAAAAAAAAATGTAGAAAAAAGGCATGAAAAAGATAAAGTTCAACTTCATAAGTATATGGAAAATGTTTAAACAACTTCATTTCCAATATTTCTCTTGCGGATGCATTGATTGTAATGCCAGAAATACACCAATTGCTTAAGATCTTTGCGCCTAAATAAGGAAAAACTTGAAGAAACTTGCTAATAATACTAGACTGCTGCCCGTTGAGTGAAAATTGTAGTGCCGTAATTCTTAAGAAATTGCCGAAGAAAATTGGGAGATTCTTGTCGATTTACCATACCATGTGATTTTTCAAAGCTTAAATTCAAGTTTAGCCGATTTAGGAGCTAAGTAACAACTTAATGCCTCACTCAGATCCATTCAGTATGGTTAGGTTTTTACCACCTAGAATCAACCCAAATGACTCTCTCCGAGTTAGCCAACCGTCAACTTTGTCGACCTGTATTGGTATATGTAAGGATGGCTTGTTCCCGTAGGAAAATTTACATACCCCAGCCGATTTTGAAGTCTGACGATTAGTATCCCGACGAACAAATTCTTTAATTCTCGGAAGACCATTTTTACGAACCGCACGAGCTTTAATTGATGTTTACGACGAAAAGTTGATCCTTCGTGATGGAAATGAAAGTTTAACGTTGAACATGCAAAGTGAAAAATCGAAACTTAATGGTATTCAAAAAAGAAGAATCAATCACAGATTGATATTATTAAACGTCCAAATTACATAGGTTTATAAGATATATTTGCTCAGATATATAGTGGCAGTCCCACTATTCCATCCGATGATTCCTTTCCTAGTTCTTCTCCGATGAAGACTAGTGATTCTACTTCCCCTGAGGAATTCACCATGAATTCACTCTTCCTAACTCATTACCACCGGGTGATGATGTTTCCATACTTAAAAAGAACCACCAAGAAGATACTTTTCGAATTATTGTCAAAACCACTTTTCAGTTCGAATGAGTAACTCAAATCGCAGCAACGTGAATTCCTCTCTTTGAAGAGAAGGATAAGGATGTCGAGATTAAGTCTTCTTCTTCCTCCAGCACTATACTTCATCCGGAAGCCAGTGAATTAAGTAAGATTATCATTGAAAAATTCGATTCCATCCCCACCGGGAATTGATCTACCCTCCCCCATCCTTTAAAGTTTCAAGTACAATCCTACATCCCCTACCTCAACCGTTAATAAATTTGTTTGATGGAAAACGCCGATGTTTTTCTCGTGGTCCGATTTGATGTGGAAAATGATTGACTCGAATTGCTATTAGGAAAAAGAAATATGTCTCTTGGCAGCGTTCTTACATAAGAAACCAAAACCTCTTTCTCGTCCTCAGAAGATTGAAGACATCAGGAAAATGAAGAGAAAGTTTCAGTAATGTTCCAAACGATACCATTGATCCATGCCAATTAGAATCACTTTCGAAACCAATTTGATTTTAAAATGATCAATTATCTCCAAACCAAAGGGACTGTTGAAAAAAGGAAGTTAACCATTTCATTTTGACTCCTACGAACCACAAGTATTTACCATACTCTCCTTTGTTAGATTCCGACTACTCGCCTTTCACACCTGCGAGTTGTCGGCTATGTGACCTGAATTCTCTCTGAAGAACGAGGAACAAAGAAACAAACCAGGTATACTAGTTTATCATGCCATTCATGATAAAAATCTTGTAACATTGGAGGAGAATTTAAAAGAGAACATTTCCTCCGGGACTCTTTTAGTTTTCAAAGAACCATCATTTCTTTTACCTCCGCTAGAACCACCAAATGAATGTTTGAAGAATGTTGTGCTTAATTTCTACCAAAGTAAGAAGACGTTTCCTCTAAATGTTGAAGATGTCAATTCCTTTGCATTTATCATTTGGACTTTTCTTCCATTCTTCACTTATACCAAGGCATCACCTGTGATTTTCTCCTTTAGAAGTGAGAATTTTGTTTTTGATCCTGGAATCCTCACAATCCAGTGGCAGTTTCAATGAACGTTTCTATTTGCTCTCCCTAAGGACAACTGAATTCAGGGATCGAGTCGAGCTTGCGACTCGGTAATCAAAAACAAGCCGCTTCGTGGGAGTTCACCCCATGCTTATCCTTTTCTTTCTATTTTATTTTCTAACCTCTAATGTGTTGTGATGTTGAGGGGCCCATCCTCTTCGTTTCTCGTTGTTTGTTGTCTGTGTTGTGATTTGGCAGGATTAACCCAACATTTCAAGAATCCTCTCGTGTTCGATGCCTAATTCCGAAGCACTCGAGTTTCTCATCCTTTGTGTGAAATTAGTTTGGGGAGATCAATATCCTTTCATTATTATCGATTAACGAATTATCTTTGTCTACTTAATAAACGGCTTAGATTTTCGTAGGAACCCGACTTAAACATTGAGGACAATGTTTCGTTTTAGTTTGGGGAGGGAATCTATCGATTTGATGTTGCTTGCTTATTGTTTTGTTCTCACGTACCCGTTTTCCCACAAAAAAAAAAAAAAAAAAAAAAAATGTTAAGACAAAAATGTAGGTTTTCCGCTGGTAAGAATAAGAAGTAATTTTTGACCCGATTGAACGTGTTGAGTTCTAGCTTTTTCCCTTAACAATTAATGATGATAGTTTATGCTAGTCTCATATAGACTTTAAACATGCTAGACTTGAATCGTTAGTAAATGAAGACTTGTGCTAATCTCATGTAGATTTTAAATATGCCAAGTTGGATTTTATATAGGCTAAGCATTTGCAAAATTTCTTTTGTGAAGAACAAGAAATGATAGTGTTATTTATAAGTCATGACATTAAACGTAGAATAGTTGGTTTTCTTTCAAGCTCATATGTATTAATTGTGGCTTTTTCTCCCATTAGCTTGTTTCACTTTTATATAAATGTTTAATAAATAAAGTTGTATGGTTTTTTTGGTTAATAATTAGTTAATAGAAGTTTTCTTAAGTTCCTTTGTGATTAGGATGAGTACACATCAGGAATACTTAATTTGGCTTAAAAATACAAAAATATAATAAATAAGTATCTCTGCCAGATTACTTCATCGTGTCGGAGGCGTGGCCGATGTTGTAGCCTACTAAAGGACTGAGGTTTAATAATGTTGCTTAATTTTTGTCTTGTTTTGTGCCTTAAAGAGCCTAAGGGTATATGGTGCAAATGAGATTGGTTCATTCTTGTCTTAAAGAGCCTTAGGGTATATGACATGAATGGTGCCTTGCTTAAGTAGCCTAATAAAAGCCAAATTTTGGTTGCCTCGATGTGGACTTTATTCTTGATTGCATTTGATCTTTTGAAAAGGGCTAGGAGCTAATTATTGCGTTCTTTACCATTACGCTTTATTTTTGGAATTAATAAAATATCGAAACAAAGGTCTTAAAGAGCCTTCGGGTATATGACTTAAGTAAAATCCTGAGATACAAAAGTAGGATTTGCGGGAGGAAAAGTAAGTACACAATTAGTATCTATGAGTAGTGTTAGTGTCATGACTTGTAATTAACGATGATCTTGTTTTTAAGCTTAGCATGGGAAAAGTGAAAAATCGGGGATGATGAAGTTATCTTTTAGACGCTTAATTGTGCTTTTTGTTCTATGATCCTAAAAGTTACCAATGTGGTAATGAAAACATTGCATTATGTCAACACAAATAAATTGTAGTTAGGTAGTTAATAATCAAGAAAAATCATAAAAAGAGAAAAATCTTAGAAAATGGGAAGTCTGGTGTTTTATAACTTGTGATCTCTTATCTCTCTCAAACAAAACTCTTTGAAGGTTTAGTTTGGGGAATTTTCGAGGTATTTGGTTATAAGGCATGTAATATTGCGTGAGGACACACAATGTTTTAGTTTGGGGAATTTTGATAGTTGTTAAACTATACATATCAATTTATGCTTAAAAAGGCCCAATTCATCCCAAAACGGATCAAAAATGGCAAAAATGTGCTTGTATTTGAGTTTTATGTATGCAGGTATGGATATGTCAAAAATCACTAGAAAACAGTCAAAAACGAACACGAGAATGGATGAGTGATCAAGAAGCTAAAGAAATCGAAGCCAAAGCCAGAGAGATCATGCCTCAGCCTTCTACAAAGTCAACTGCAGCTTCCACAGTCAACTTACAAAGCCAGCACCACTCTTTGTAACCACAAGGACTGTTTTTGCAATTGGTGAAAGTTAATTATAATTTGAAAAGAGGAAAACCAAACACAAGGGCCAGATATGTAATTACCCCAAAGATATATAAAGCGCGGGTCATATACCCGGGTCAAACTACCCATGGACCATCTCTCAACCAATCAATAACATTTGCCCAACCCGACTTAACCCAACCCTAACCGACCAACCCGGTATGTTATAAACACAAATTAACATTTACAGTTCCTCATTTAACCCACCACTTCAGATTAAACTACACACACACACGGAACACACTCAAGAACACCATGAACCCAGTCAGTCAATCTTTTACCCACACCCAAATTAACCATAGGGTTAATGATCCCCTCACACCCCTTAACCCATCCATCACTATCAATCATAAACCCAACCCAATCCACCCTGCAAAATGAAAACGATCTCATTGGTCAAGTTGCGTGGGAGTGAGTGTATACACTCACATAACTACACACATATGCACTGACAACGACCGGTTTTATACAACTTTAATCCGAACGGCTTACGTTGAGATCAAAGTGGATAAAGAAAGGATGAAGTTTTCAATGATAAAGATGAATAGAATGAACTAGATGAAGGAAAGGAGCTCAAGACTTCGGGTATAAGTACCCCTCAATCTAGCATGTTAAGATATAAATATAGTTTAGTTAGATTTAGGGTTAAATTTTTATGGTTTTCTTAAATGTTAAAATTAATTTTCAAGTTTATTTATTTAGATTACGATTGTAAGCTCATTATTTCATGAAATAATAAAAGATTTATTTCAAATAAATTAGTGTGTTCACCTTTTAATTCGTTAATAGAGAATTGTGTTTTTGAGTTTGTTATTTCTGTTAATGATGAGGATTGATACCTAATGGAAATGGATGGCTGCTATGTGTATCAAGGTTTTTATAGCTGAGTTTCAGCATTAGGTTAGATTCGAATGATGTGTTTTTGACTTTGAGCTTATGTGAATAAGCATAAGCTCATAATAAGCTGTTAAGCATTCCTGTTCATGCTGAAAGCCAAGTTACAGAGCTTATCTTTTAGAGCTTCCTCAGTTTCAATTTAGTTTAAATAAATGTTCTTAACTTTGTATGCTTTTTGAAATCTGTTAGATTTTTATTTGATTTAGCATTGGAGGTTGATTTTGAATTAAGCAGATTTAATTAAGTAGTTATAATCTGTCATAAGGTTTTGAGGTAATTTGATTAAATCAGCTTAGGGTAAAAGTTTGTAAGCTTGATAAAGCTTAGTAAAAAGCTTATCAGCAATCATAAGTCCCGATATAGCATATTTTAAATAAGTCATAGTAAGTCTTAAATAGAGTTTCAAGCTTTTAGAAGTTTGGTTAAAAAAAGCTTCTTGTAATATAAAAAAGTGATTCTGATTGAATTGATTAGAGTATCAGTGCCTGTCTTGCATTTTTTATAGTTTCTGTAGTTTAAATTTACATAGTTAGGTCCTTCCGTTATACCAGTTAGTCCTTTGTTTAGCTAGTAGTTAGATATGTTAAGTCCAGGTTAATGGACTGTTCTGCAAACTTTGGGTTTTTTTTATAAACCTAAATTTTCCCCGCCTACCCTTATCTTCCTTTTTGTCACTTTTCGCCCCCATTTTGATTTTTGGTTAAAAGGTTAGGTTAAAAAAAAGAAGTTTAATTAAATAATAAAATTAGGTTTTTTAGATTTAAATAGTTTAAATTAGATTAATAATGTACTATTTTAAATTGGGGTTTTTTTTTATAAAATTATGATTTCTGCATTTTTTCTTTTTATAAAAAGTATTTTTTTATTTTTAAAGAATTTTTTAGCTTAAGTTTTTATATTTTTTTAAAAAAATAATTTTCGAATTAATAATTAATTTTTCTTTTATCAAAATCAAAAAAAAAAGAAGATAAAGTTAGATAATAACACAAAATATTTGTTTAGTGTTTAAAATCACTTAGGTTATTTAAAAAAAAAAATAATTTCAAACCTTAGTTTTAAATTTTCAACTTTAATTTTAAATTTAATCTTTTAAAAGAAAGCAACTTTCTTATTTATTGAAATTTTAGTTTTACATTTTTTAATAATTAGAATTTGTTTATGTTGCTTAATTTATCATTATTAGATGCTTTTAAGATTTCGAAGTAATAGCTCATCCAATTTCTTTGAGCTTCATTCAAATCAGGATCCAAACCTAAACGTGTTTCAATTTCACTATGTCATTGGGAAACTACCCGGGTTGATCATACTTCCCGGATTAAAATACGATTTCTATATATATATTCTTTGTGGAGTGGAATGTCCAAGGGATACATGGGGATTCCATAATTCTCTATAAGTATATTATATTTATATGTAGTGTAAACAGCAATCACTACCCTATGTTGGGGTGTTACCAGATTGGTATCTAGAGCCAAGGTATAAAGAACCAGTCAAATGTTTTGCTGGACTATAACCGTTTCAAACATTGCCTTCATGCAAGGTGTTTTAACGACATACATACGACGTAGTTTGTTGCCTTAGTTAGTTTTGCTAGAAGCTTACATGAGTCATATATGTGCTCATATATAGTACATATGTTACTATAGAGGGTCGTTATGTATAGTATACAAAAAGAGTTGCATTGCTTGTCTCCCATTCTCAACAATTATTTATAATGAAGGGTTAATTAAATATTATAACATGGAACAGAGTTCTTAGGCAAGGTATCACTAAAGCTCGTAGGTCCTAAACGCAACCTAAACATTTAAGCTATCGAATATTAAATCTAACCATCATACATTTAATCCTGAGCGCATATTCATATTTACCAATAGTCTTATATAATATGACTTAAATATTAGTTTTTACTTGTTGTAAGCAGTCAATTTTTATTCACACGACGGTTACCTAACGTCTGTCTAATAATTTCCGAGCCATGGAGATCATTAAGCTATCTATAAGAGCTAAGGCACCAATGGAGGATCAGCCTCTACCTGTGGATGCCTCACCTATAGCCCTATCACCGGGCTACATTATTGACTTCGATCCAGAGGAGGATGAGGAGGACCCTGAGGAGGATCCTGCTGACCATCCTGTCGATAGAGGAGACAATGATGATAATGAGTCATCTGATGATGAGATGAAGTGATGATGATGTTCGATGTGATGAAGATGACGAGAGGTGATGGATGAGCACCTATCTGCGGCCCGCCTTACTGCTGTACTTATATATGATCTTGTCCCCTCAAGCTAAGGATACAAAGGCATTTGAGACTGATGAGTCTGCTTCTACACCACCTACCTCTCCACACCATATCATCTTGTTTTCTAAGACCCAAATCCGTTAGATTAAGATTCTAGTTACACCATAACTCCACGTCATCCATCTGCTGAGGCATGCCATTACCGTGAGTTTGCTGCTGCAACTATACCTTCACATTACCACCACCACCAGAGAAATAAGTCATTTAAAAAGATACCCTAAGATTCTAGCATCTAGGAACATATGAGGCACCCTGACCCATAATAAATAATTTGTTAGTGTAGCTTATTTTGTATTATATCCCACTAAACTAAGTAAAACCGGATGGCAGCGTTAATGAAAAGCATGTAACTCTTTTTACTTAGGTAAAATGATTTATTAAATTATTAACCTACGTCTGTTATTATAAAAAAAAAGAGATCTGCTACGTATGATGTGGATTTATTTATGCCATGGTTGCTGTTATCTTATATCTCTGCATGACGTGGTCTCACCTTACATATATGTTGTAATCATGGAGTGTCATGATTTGTCCTTGGATGAAACTTCATATACATTTAATTCCCTAAGGATCTTCAGGAAACGGATTACAACTTGTTAGATCAAGGGATGATAGGATAAGGAAACTTGAGCGGTTGGTAGCCCCAGCTATTGCGAAATGCTATCGAGGCTATTGCTATTTATAAGACAAAAACCAACATGGCCCGCAAGTCAATGAGCCAGACCGAACGACAAGAAGACAAGGTAGCAGAGAATGCTAGCAACAAGAGGAAGTGGGAAGGTAACCACAATGAAGCTACGAGCCAACAAAGAACAAAGGTCATAAGGGTGCCTAGAGCGCACACTACTAGCCAATCAGTAAGAAAAGCATATGCTGGGATCTCTACCTCTATGCAACGTGTGTAAGTTTTACCATGAATGACCTTGCACTGGTAATGAGAAATTGCAAGAAGGTTGGCCACATAATCCAAAATTGTAAAACACCTGCTACTACTAGGAATCAACGAACCCGCACCTGTTATGAGTGTGGAAGTCTGAGACACTACAAGAGTGAGTGTCCAATAGTGAAGTTTTAGAAAGTTATGACATGATCCATGGGGGGGTAAAAGCAAAGAAAAAAAATGAGTAAAGAAGAAGGCAATCTAAGCCTAGAAGACAATTGCAAGATGCAATTGAATTGTAACCAAACTAAAGGACAAAAAGATCAGCACTCCTGCTTGAACGCCCGGGGGGGGGGGCGTGAGAACAAAGAAGTTTGATAACACTTCTAAGAACATCAGAAACCAAGCAACAACCGAACAAGAGCAAAATACTAGCAGAGCTTACATTTCATGGCACTGGGAGAAAATATTACACGGATCTAAGCTGTTGTGTTTCTAATGCAACTATCACCATGATGGGTTCCTTGTGCTCCTAAATGCCACAAGATGCAACAAGTTGGCTAACTGGCCCGCAATGTAGAGTTCTATAAATGCTAAAACTGCTAACCACTACCGGGGCGACTAGGGAAGTCAGAAGGCTAGGCTTTGCTATGAATGTGGGAATCAGGGCACTACAAGAATGATTGGCCGGTAGCAAAAAACAAAACCATGATAACCAAGACTGGAGGTACAGGAGCACGTGTAGTGGTTGTATGCCTTTGGAGTGAGGAGAAAGCCGAACAAGACCTTAACAACATTGATATGAGATCGACGCTTAAAAGAGAAGTTATGTCCTTTGCTTGCCTAGTAAACCCTAATTGAACTATCGTTAAACTTTATCTCCTTAATAGTTCTTGTTGTTGTTTCTCCTTAAATTTCCGTTGTACGATGAGTTCAAGATTATCTATCAAATAAATTTGTTATGAAAAATTTATCAATTTACTCTAATTCCCAAATTACATAGGACAACCCACTCTCCTCAAATATCATGAATCATACCGCATTTAGAGAAAAAAATGAGGCAGATGCATCTTTAGTCCTACAATTATACATGCCTGATCAACTATGTAAAATTTCAGAAAGTACCATGCGTGCTGATAGTAGTCACCCTTAAAAAACTTCCTGTCCAAGAAAACGATTTCCTACTATATCATGTAAATTGTGTTTCGAATTCATAGAAACGCTTTTACTTCTGAAAGCGAATTAGTAACCAAACAACTAACAACCTTCACATCTTACTATAAAGTTGACATCATCTTATACCAAATCTTAAGCCGAAAATCCGAGACACATCACTAGTCGCCCTAGGACAATTCGCTATCAAATTTGCTCGCCATTAGAGAATTTACTAAATCATCCGTTTAACATCAACCTGATGCCCGTAGAACTTGGAAGTTTTGACGTCATAATTAGTATGGATTGGTTGTCAATGTATCACGCCATAATAGCTTATGCCGAGAAGATCATTCGTATTCCCTGGGGAAGTGAAACCTTAATTGTCCATGGTGACGAAAGCAATCAGGGAAATGAGACTCGTTTGAACATCATTTCATGCACCAAAACTCAGAAATATTTGTTTGAAAGAAATTCAATGTCTTTCTGGTACATGTTACTACAAAGGAGACTAAAGACAAGTCGGGGGGAGAAGTGACTTGAGGACGTACCAATCGTTTGAGATTTTCCTGAAGTATTCTCTGAAGAATTACTGGGTCTTCCACAGACTTGACAAGTGGAATTCCAAATCGATTTGATGCCTGGTGCTGCACCTGTAGCACGAGCACCTTATCGATTGTCTCCTTTTGAAATGAAAGAATTATCGGATCAACTGAAGGAACTTTCTGACAAGGGCTTTATAAGACCCAGTTCCTCACCTGGGGGAGCTCCAGTCTTGTTTGTCAAAAAGAAGGACGGATCATTTTGAATGTGCATCGACTATCGGGAATTAAACAAAGCTCGACTGTGAGAAATCGATATCCACACCCAAGGATTGACACTTTATTTGAATACTAACAAGGGATCCAGTGTTTTATCTAATATTGGAATTTTCTTTGCGCTCAGTTATCATCTGCTTCGAGTACGCAAAGAAGATATTCGAAAGATGGCATTCAAGACTCGGTATGGTCCTTATGAGTTCCAAGTTATGCCATTCGGTTTGATGAACGCACCGGCAGTATTTATGGATCTCATGAATCGGGTGTGCAAATCGTATTTGGATAAGTTTGTAATTGTCTTTGCTGACGATATACTAAGTTATTCAAAGAACAAGAAAGAACATAAAGAACATCTGAAGGCAATTCTGGAATTGCTTAAGAAAGAAGAATTGTATGCTAAATCCTCTAAATGTGAGTTTTGGATTCCCAAGGTATAATTTCTCGACCACGTGATTGATAGTCAAGGCATTCACGTGGATCCCGCCAAGATCGAATCCATAAAAGATTGGGCATCTCCCAAGACTCCTACGGAGATACGGTAATTTTTAGGTCTTGTCGGTTATCATCGGAGATTCATCGAAGGATTTTCAAAAATTGCTAAGCCAATGACCAAGCTCGTGCAAAAGAAAATTGCCTTTGAATGGGGTGACAAGCAAGAATCAGCTTTTCAGACATTGAAGAATAAGTTGTGTAGCCCACCTATCTTAGCTCTCCCTCAAGGAGCTGAGAACTTCATTGTTTATCGCGATGCGTCGCATAAATGATTAGGTGCGGTGTTGATGCAAAACGAGTAGGTGATTGCTTACGCATCACGACAGTTGAAGATTCATGAGAAAAATTACACTACTCATGATTTGGAACTTGGTGCAGTGATGTTTTCTCTAAAGATTTGGAGACACTACTTGTACAGAACCAAGCGTATGGTGTTCACGAATCATAAGAGTTTACGACACATACTTGACCAAAAGGAGCTGAACATGAGGCAACGTCGTTCATTAGAGTTGCTTAATGATTACGATTGTGAAATTCGTTATCACCCGGGGAAAGCAAACATAGTGGACGATGCCTTAAAGCCGTAAAGAACGGATTAAGCCATTACGGGTTTGAGCCTTAGTCATGACTATTGGTTTGGATCATCCCAAAAATTTTTTGGAAGCTCAAATAGAAGCATAATAACCAGAGAACATCAAGAAGGAAGACGTAGGAGGTATGATCAGGAAGGATATATCGAAGGAAAAGTGGGAACCCCGTGCCGACGGAACTCTATGCTTAAATGGCAGGAGTTGGTTGCCATGTTATGGTGATTTAAGGACTGTGATCATGCACGAGTCCCACAAATCAAAATACTCTATCCATCTGGGTACTGACAAAATGTATCAAGACATGAAAAAGCTATATTGGTGGCCCAATATGAAGGCTGAAATCGCCACCTATGTTAGCAAATGTTTTGACGTTTGCTAGGTCAGACTGAACATCAAAGACGCATCAGATTGTGGTTTAAACCCGATATATCTTAATGGAAGTGGGAAAATATCACCATGGATTTTGTCACAAAGATTCCTAAGTCGTCGCAAGGTCATGACACCATTTGTGTGATTGTTGACCGACTTACTAAGTCAGCAATCTTTACGCCAATGAGAGAAACTGATTCCATGGAGAAATTGGCGAGAATGTACCTAAAGGAGGTAGTCACGAGGCATGAAATACCTGTCTTAATCATTTTGTACCGTGACCCTAGAATTCTTGCATAAAATTTCTAAAGGTTACTTCAGAAGGCCTTAGGCAAGAATTTGAATATGAGTACTGCATACCATTCGTAAACTGACAAACAAAGCAAGAGGACTATCCAAACTCTCAAGGATATGCTACGTGCTTGCGTAATCGACTTTGGAAAAGGTTGGGTTAACCATTCGCCATTTGTTGAGTTTTCATATAACAATATTTATCACGCTAGCATCAAGGCTGCACCATTTGAAGCACTTTACAATTGAAAGTGTCATTCACCTGTTTGTTGGGCCGAGGTTGGAGAAGTTTAACTCACCGGTCCAGAAATAGTTCAAGAGACAACCGAGAAGGTCATCCATATCAAACAAAGAATTCAAGCCGCTCATGATCAACAAAAGAGTTACGTCGATTTAAAGCGTAAGCCAATGGAGTTTCAAGTTGGGGATAGAGTTATGCTTAAAGTTTCACCTTGGAAAGGGGTCGTACGTTTTGGCAAACAGGGGAAGTTAAACCCTAGATATGTTGGACCTTTCAAGGTGCTGGAAAAGGTTGGATCCGTTGCTTACAAGCTTGAGCTCCCTCAAGAGTTGAGCAGGGTTCACAATACATTTCATGTATCCAACTTGAAGAAATGTTATTCTGACGAACCATTAGCCGTTCCGTTGGAAGGACTTCATGTGGATGACAAGCTCCGTTTTGTGGAGGAACCCGTAGAGATCATGGATCAAGAAGTCAAACGGTTGAAGCAAAGCCGTATCCCAATCGTCAAGGTTCGATGGAACTCGAGGAGAGGTCCTGAGTTCACATGGGAACGTGAAGACCAATTTCAAAAGAAGTATCCGCATCTCTTCACTAAACCCGTACCTTCGTCAAGTGTTGCAACTTGAGCCTTGAGGACAAGGCTCTTCTAACGGGTGGAGACTGTAACATTTCACATTTTCAGGTCATTTACGACTTCATTTATTCCATTATTTATTTTTAGAGTTTTACGCGTTCGTTTTTAATTATTATCGTATAGTTAAATCGCGTAAACTAAAAATCATCATTCAACGTAAACGGACACCAAACAAATAAAAGTTTACATCAAGCAAGTGTTATATGATTATTAAGAGTATAATTTATAACTTTTCATAATTTATTTTTATTGGTTACGTAAAACGCTTACGTTTCGCAATAAATTACATTCGGGCATACCCGGAAGCACCTATACCTATCTATACTCAAACCAATACCCACAATTATACCCAATACATAAAAATTAACTCACTTTATCACTTATTAACCACTTAGGCCGGATACATACACATACACTTGATAATTAAATCAAAACTCACTTGTATACTTTCTTAAACCCCACAACTAGTACTTTCATCACAAGTTTCCATAAATTGGCACATCACATGTACCCTAAACACCAATTTCAGCCATGTACATGCCTAGGGAGGAGGAGAAGCCTTCTTACACTTGTACTTGAAACCACTACATCCCATGGTTTGGTTTTAGATGGTTTAAGGTTTCCCACTTGCTATATAAGGAAGGTCATACATACTAGCATTCATTTACATACTCCAAGCAATTCACCAAGCCACAAAACTCTCTCCATTTCCATCTATAACCCACGGCTCACCCTTATTTATTTAGGGTTTCATATAATTTTCATATTCAAGCATACAAGTATTCATTCTAAGTATATCTAAGATCATTCAAGTGCATTGGAAGCTTGGGTTTGTGGTTTAACAAGAAGTATACAAGAAATATAATTAGGGTTTTCTCATTAGGGTTTGATCTTGGGTTTATGTACTTGAACAAGCTTAAACTTCCCTAAAAACCACCTAAGCATGTACTTAAACTACTACTTCTCTCTAGCAAAGGAGACATGGTTTTAGGAAGTGGTATAAAGATATTTTCTCTATAAATAGGAAGACTCACAACTAAGAGTGTTTACACACTCACACATTTAACAACACTCTAGCAAAAATTATCTTTGTCCTTGCTTTTGGGTCATACCACAGCCAAAATACAACTTGCACAAACACGACACCACAACTCACAAACAAAGGGTCTAAGGTATAGCCTAATGATCTATAAGCTAGAATTATACGTTTAAGGGTTTGAAAATAAGGAGGATTCGGGTTTAAGCTAGGACTTGGGCTATACCATTCGGGTTTATTACTACACCACACGGCACTACCCTTCAAGAATCTAGGACCCTTGTAAGTGTCTTAACTTGTGTTCATACTTAAGTTTCACGTTTGCTTCATGTGTCATAAGGCACAGTTATTATGTGTTAACAAGCTAAACATGGGTCATGCCTAGCATGACACAACCCATGTCCACGTCTTATAATATACAACATATATAGACTTGTGTGGTGAACCAAAAGCCATAAGGCACGTAACAACGATCTTGTAATAAGCAAAGAATGTTATAAACATGACATGCACAATCGTGAAAATATTTAGACCGCGAGGTTTGATAACCTTTTTTGGAAACTGAAACACATTCATGTCACGGATCATAAAACTTAACACAACTCGTCTTGCTCAATAAAGGATTGTACACTGTAGTAAAGCGAACTAGTGTTTGTTTTGGATATGATTCAAAGTAAGTAAGCAAGACCAGAGTCGCGGTCTTGTGATCCAACACGGAGCTCAAACAAACTCTAACAATTTTGTTAACCTCACTGATGGGTTGGTAGGGTACATCCTAAGTTTAGAAGTTTTCATACCGTGCCAGGCTTAAGAAGTTAGTACTGCTAGCAGAAGTTAATACTGCTAGCAGAGTTAGTACTGCTAGCAGAGTTAGTACTGCTAGCAGAGTTAGTACTGCTAGCATATTGTTAATCAGTTTGCTAAGTATAATTGTAAGACTCATATGGGACGAGTGTAGCTCTATCAAGTTACTTAAACATAGTACAAGGATGCTTAACATGCTAAACAAGTTACAAAAGAAACCCTAACTCAACACTATTGGATTTAACGAGCCACTATCGGGCTTAACAGCCCAATGACAAGTGCTTATGCGGCCAACAGCTTGTTTATATTATAAGGCAGAACCTATGGGCTTATTGAATACCCTAAATGCTTATAGGCCTATGTTGGATAAGCCCACACCCTCAAAACCCTTACCGGGTCCTTAATGGGCCTAAAACCCCATTACCGTGGCTTATTGGCTTATGGGATAAATCAATAAGGTGAAACAACTTATTTAAGTTTGCAACACTTCTTTGAGGCAAAAATCATAAACTATAATAGTTGGAAACCCTTAATGGGCCAAATGTGAACTTTTGGGTTAGAGTTAATGGGCCACGGGCCTAACAGACTCGAATAAGCTCATCCGAGCTTATTATTAAGCCAAACGGTTTATATAGCTTATGCAAGGCTAATGAAGGCTTTTGTCACTTCTTAAATCTTAATTGGACTTAAAATGCAACTTTTGCAAGTTAGGGGACTAAAAGTGTAAAAATAGAAACTTAAGGGTATAAACTGGCAAATCTGTTATTGTTTTTAAAAAGTTAAGGGACTGTTTTTGCCACTAAATTGAAAACCCTAAAGGTAATCCTGAATATAATTAAGTTATTTATAATAAACACTTAGGTAATGGCTAGTGCGTGGTATAATACGGATACTTATATAACTAAAGTCACGCGAATAATAAATAGGTGTATTTATTATTAATACTTAAACACCGTGTATACTTAAAAGTATATAGTCGTACATCTCCCCAAGAGCAAATGAGTAAAACGAATACAATAAACGTGTACACCACCACACAAGTGATAACAGTATATATAAACTAGCAAGTTATTGTAGTTTATACACGAAGTCGTTGGCCTAAACTTGTAGACTAAGACTGGCCGTATTTACTTAGGTATTTGACAGTGTGATTCATTTGCCATACTTAGGTATACTATCATTCACAGAGGACTACTTACTAAGGTGAGTTCATAGCCCCATGTTTTACTATATCAATGATTTACAACTTTTGGGGTGAGAAACATGCATCGTTTTATAAATTGGACGCAAGTGTACATTTTAAAATCATGAATACCTTGTTAGCCTAAGTACAAATAAAAACCCATTGTGCCCATTTATCATGAACTTTCAATAACTTTGTAAGAGCGCGAAGTGTTATAAATAGATCTAATTGGGATTGACACCTGTCCGGGTGAGTACTCCTTACTGTGTCAAGGATTGAACCAACGGATGGCATGCCATGACCGGAGTTTAGAGATGAGTTGGTTTAGAACATCTTCATGGGCAATGGTTGACAATTTATATTTTTAATTCCATTCTGTCGAGCTTCAATGTCATGAGCTTAGGGAAACGTAATCACTCTTTGTATGTATTGCATTCTGTTGCCATTATCATACACTTGGAAATCTTGCGGTCCTACATTACATTTACATTAACCTATGAATTCACCAACTTTATGTTGACGTTTTAAAGCATGTTTTCTCAGGTCAATGAGGCACGGGGTGCTACGGATACATTGGGGATAGTCTTTTGAGGAGTCATGCATTAAAGATTTAGAGTCATTACATCTTGGGATTTTTGTTATGATCTAAAATCTTTGTTATCAAATGTTGAACAATTTATGCCATTGTGCTTTGTATTAAACAATTTCAATAAATCCAATGTATCGTATTTTAAATGACTCTTTTAGAGGTCATTCTCATATCTTGTGTTGTTGATCTATGAAGTAACTCTCCCGGATTCATTATTCCGTTGCGACCCAATTTGGGGGTGTTATAGTATGATCATGTCGGTCCAGAAGTCACAAGATCACAAAATGATGAGAAAAGATTATGCTTGGTTGATGATCTCAAAGAAGCTCAAATTCACATTCGAGTTAAGCCTATCAGAACAAGCTCAAGCCTAAAGTCAAAGGTCACTACATCATGTTCACAAGATAAAGTCAAGAAATCAAGTATGCGAGCACAAGACTAAAGATAAAGCATAGTATGACTTAGGTTTCAGAATTTATTGAAAAAGTGAAAGTTGTAACCTCCCCTTAAGGGAATTATAGGAATAAGAAAGTATAGAGAGTTCCACTTTTCATAAATATCTTAGATGAGCTTGTTAAGTAATATTGCAAACAAGATAGGCTAGATAATCAAAAGACACCATGGAATCTAAGCATAAAGCCGCCCACTTTATGTTGGTAATATAAACCATTTCCAGCATGGAAAGGTGTTGTTTGTTCATATTTGTTTCAATAGTAATCTAATATTCCTTATCTTTACTTACTCTCACTAATGTTCAACCAACCTCCTCCTCTTTTGCTCTGTCTAAAAACCCTAGATAGAATCCATACCTCGTGTGTGTTAAGATATCCTACATAGTATCATAAATTTTACTCCAACACAAATGAGCTTACGGGTACACGCAAGGTTATTTAAGCGGGTACGCCCGTGGGTATTTTAGATGGGTACACCCATGATGGGTGTACATTACCCGTCACCCACCGATGGGTATAACTTTTCACCCACGACCCATCTACGGGTGAAAATTGATAGGATTACTCACCCATTTACATGCGGGTACCCGCGGGTTATAGGTTTTTTCTCACCCATTGCCATCCCTAGATGCCATCGCATTTGGCTACTCCAAATTGGCAAACCCAAAGCCTATCGCATCTGGTACAAATCAAATTGGGAAAAACCCCTATCACCAATGCGCAATCCTCATGATGCTGGCTTATTCAACCCGATAATCCTAAAATTATTTACGATTATGCTTCTATAGTACTAACCATCATAAAGTAATAAATGTTTATTATTTGTTGTTTTTTAGAATATATTGAATCGAGAAAGGATGGAAGTTTGTCCCAGCATGTATAGGCGGACTCCATATATGGATTTGCATCCTACTACAGTTTTACCTAAGAAACCGTGTGGGGAATAACACTAAGAATAAGGCAAGAATGCCAATGTTATCACCTTGAATCTTGGGAATAGCTTTGCTGATAACAATGTAGGAGAGGCTGACGTTATGATAATGGAAGAACGTGAGACTGGTAATTAATTTGTTTATGAAAACATTGACCCTAGTAAGGTAATTGTTAGTCTTCTATTTAATAATTAAATAAATTCAACCAATTATGTGTATTGAGATTGGTTTTTAACCTGTTTTTTTAGGTTAGTCGAGAAGATTGTCATATGAGATTGACTGCACGGAAATTCTGTTAAACCCCTATGATGTTTATTTAGATTGTCATATGATGGGTTATTTAGTTCCAGAGTACTTTTGGCGACAACTAGTTCCTCATTTGTGTATGGCTGGCAGTCACAGCCTGGAATGACCCAACCAAGAGGGTTGGTTATCCGGGGACGTAAGTTTATTAATACAAGTTTAATAAAGGATATTTTATTTTTTTTTCCCATAACAGCTATTTATTTGTTAGTATATTATGATCACCAGAATGCATGGAATGAGCCTTACTAATAAGAGATAGCCGACAAAATACGGTGTACATTTCTTAAATCAGAGGACAGTAATGCGTACATCCGGAAATGAAAATCACTATATTGATACCCCGACGGCATCAACACATAATAGGAACATATGGCTGGTTCAACCGTCTGTACCCAGCATAGAATGATGTTGTTTGGTACTTATATGTGTTAAAAAACTTTTATACCTTTTTTTTTGTTATTTTTGTTTATTATAGCTCGACCTAATATTTTTTGTTTTCCATTTGTAGTGTATAAGGCCCATAAATGCAGAGGAAAATCACTGGGTCACTGTTGCATAAACTAACTCAAACTCTCTATTTATATGTGTTTGAACATCGTTATGCATAGCGAGGGAACAAGGTTAATGTTAACACAACAAATTAGAGATTGGACACCCGTGGTTAATGGCATTTTGCAAAGCCGTGGTTGTTTCAATGGAACTAGACGACAACCCCGTAATTTTCATGTTGTATACAATGATGTTTTGGGTTACCCAGTCCCTCAACATCCTAACTTCAAAGACTGTGGAGTGATAACTTGTTGGTTAATCTCTAAGTTGTTATGTGATTATCAAGAGCCATAATGGAATTATGAAAGCAAATGATTTGGAGAACATTAGAAATCAATGTTCAAATGTTCGAGATAAAGTGTAGGTGTGAGAATACTAGGAATTTTGGTTATGATTAGTTTAGTTTTTATATAGTGTATGTTGAAATAATAACAATTTGCATGAAGTAATATTGTATATATTTTTTTCCTTTAACAACTTATTGCAAGGAACATATTAGTTTGATATACCAACAATAGGTAGACATTGAATTAAAAAAGCATTACAAGTGATGATAACTGTTGTAATACAACTTGATTAAAAAACATAAACGGACTAATGTAAAAATAAACATTTATAAACTAAAATTCAGTTCCCTTGTCGAAAAACCTTAAACATATTTCAATTTAAAAGTTAAGATAAATGGATAGAATCAATACTAAGTATCAAAATTAGATCCTGTTGGGAAAATAATTGTAACAGACTTAATACTGGTATTATAAACAATTTAAGTTTGGTAGTAATAGTAGGTCTGTTAGTATTGATTTAATACATGTCAGTACAAAGTTCAGTCTGGCAAGTACGTAATTTATACTAGTATAGTTATTACTGTTCATCAGTTAGTACTGTGTTAGAGTTATACTGTCATAAGTTAGTACTGGTTTTATAGTTAAGTCTGTTTAATGAAAACAGAATAGTGATAGTATAAACTTAGAGATATCTAGGAAAGGATATGTAATGTCCTTTGACGTTTGTAAAGCCCAATAGGGTTTTCCTTGTGTATAAAGAGGAACCCGATGGGGGGGGGGCTCAATGTTATGGACGACTTAGGTGAGAATTTTCTAATATGAAGCTTGGGGAGAGCTTTCTATTAGTATTTAGCATTAAATCAGTTTCCTTCTTTATTCTTCTGTGTATGAGGATTCCGACATTAACACTCTGAATAATTCATAGTCAGTGTCTCCTCATTTAGTTGATATTGGATTTATCCAAGTTATCTATAGTCATACCAAGTGCTAGTCAGATCCAAATACCCAAGTACCTCAAGTGTATAAGAGCCTTTAGGAGGGACGCTTGAGAAAGAAGAATCAAAAAACCACAAACAACAAACACTCTCCTACAGTTCTATACAAAAGTGTCTCACAAACTGCCAAGTGATTGCGATTTCTACACAAAACATCATCAGGATGGTGATGAATCAAACATGAAGATGCATCAGACACTGAGTGACTGCACCTAAACAACAACAACAAGTGATTCCTCCTCAAACTACTTCGCTAATCGTTGACATACAATATCAAACTCCCCAATCTGAAAATAAAGGAGTATGAATATGTGCAATGGAGATGGAGCAATACCTTGATACATAGCCAAGAAGTATTGAAGGTAATTTCAAATGGTAACTCCAAGAAGAAATTTCAATTGGAAAGGACTGGTGTTTGTTCGAGTACTTTCAACCAGTTACTGCTGCAGAGAATCAAGTGCTTTGAAAAAGGAGAGGAAGGCCTAAGAATATTTTGCTGATGTCCAATTCAAAAGAACATATTAGAATAATTCATGGAATGGATGAAGCAAAAAGAGATCTGGGAAATACCAATCAGAGACTAGATTTGAAGGTAATAATAGCAAATCAAAATAAAATCAGAAGGCTATTTTCAAACAACATTATTAAGCATTTTAAAATATCCAAATCTGAAGACTAGAAAAGGGATATGACAGGTTTTCGACAGTTACTTTTCCTACACCTCAATTGGAAAGCTCATTGGCCCTGAAGTATCAACAGAATATGCAAATCATAAATTTCTTAGATCTATGCCTTCATCCATGTCCAGATGTGGATCGAGGCAAATAGGATCTCGCAGAGTGTGAAAACAATCCAGAGAATTGACAATTTTATCTATTGATGATTTTGTACAATAACCTTCAGAGTTTTGAGCACAGAAATTCAAGGTGTTTCAAAAACATCTTCAAGTGCACAAAATGTTTGCTTTTGTTTCTCAAAGCAAAAGTAGCACTAATAAGTTAAAGTCGTGGTTTTTGGTGCCATTACATTACATGCACTCCTCTACTTCGTTCAACCCAATGCTCCTGAAAAAGAATTCTTGTGCTGGTATTGCATGATGAAGTCAATCTATTCCCTCATTGCCAAACAAACAGAGAAGTTGTACTTGACGTCATGAAGATATTGGAACAGATTGTTGATGTAGATATTGAAGAAATTGAGACATCAATTTCAAATAGCAATTATTGCTATTCGCATGAAATAAGTTTCTATAAGAAAAAGCAGGAAGGAAGAGTACGCGTGATGGAAAAACACCTTTTGCTTAGACAAAAAGAACTGAGTGCTTCTATATTGTCACAACACTGTCCACTTTGCTAGTGGGAATGTACAGCAAAGGGGAAAACAATGATGGAAGAAGAAGAGAATTACTCTTTATCAACATCAAGAAGCTGGGAATGCAAGAGAACAATCAGATGGGTTTACTGACATTGATGATGGGATAGATCCAATTGGGGAGAACATACTGAAGCTGAAGAAACAAATCATTCACTATGGCTATCAGCTCAAGGCAATGAGGTATCTTTGTGATCTAAAAACTTGCATTATTCATATAATAAGCTTAAAATACTTTGTTATGACCAAATGAATCAGTTAGGTTATCAAGAAGATCCAAATACTTGCATATAGTCAAGTTGTAAGAAACTAGAAGCTCAACTTGTTTTACCTTTCCAAAAACAGCACCTTTCTCTAAATGAAAAGTTTGCATTTCAAGCTAATGACATACATGAAAAAGATGAAAAGCTTAAAAGATATAGGAGAAATAAGAAGAAAGCTGTCAAAGAAAAGAACAATTGCAGAAAAAGGTAGATTCATGGAAAATTCTTCCAATAATTCTTATTGGAGATAAATTTAATTCTGGCATAGTTTCAATGATGAATCTTGGCTTCGTGTTTGAAATACCATCTAATGATGAGGATCTACTAAGTTATCGAGAAGTAAATGATTCCTTATGACATGTAAGTGTTTCAAAAGAGATTCAATAGGAAAAACCTTTCTTACTAGTAGAATTTAACAAAGACAAAATGTTTTAAAGGTAGTCCCACCTCCTTTAAGTGGAGATTATAGCACCTAACCACAAGATGAAAATTATGATGTTTTTCTTTTATGTTTATGTAAATAAGGGTCCTCAAAACCTTAAATTAGTGTGTCATATGACAATTCCTCTGGCTATCTCCTTTCAGTCAAATGAACAGTATAAGGAATCTTGTGGAAATACCTCTAAGCACTCTTTTGCAGACTGAATCAGAAAGTGGTAATGAACCAAGTGAGATGTATAAGTCAAGCATGGAAGTAACACAAGAAAAAGAAGTGTTCTGCTCCAAAATCAATAAGAAGTTGAACCTAGTTTTTTCTCAACACATAAAACCAAAAACTCCTAGGCAAACCCCTCAAAGATAAAGAAACCACATAAAGGTTTAATAGGAAAAATTGGAAGAAATGAAGGACAAGAACTAGGGGAAGGTACTCCTTTTACAAGAAGAAATGTTTGTCTGTGGTAGCTAAATCACTTGATTAAAAATATTGACTATTATGAAAAGAAAATGGCTAGGAAGCTGAGGTTAAGAGGGTTTGTTAATATTGTAATAAGGGTGTCAAAAACCCAGTATGGACTAATAATGCAAACAGGTTCATCAATTCTAAATCAATTAGTTCCTAGATCATGTACCACTTAAAGCTGGTAGCCAAAACATAATTCTGTCGGCCTAATATTAATACTGGTAAGACAAATATTAATTCTGTTAGGCCTAAAGTTAATGCTGATAACCTAAAGTAAAACATGTAATAATCTATATTAAACATCCATTAATCACCATACCACCAACAGATCAAGTCCCAAAAAAGAACCCACATATGAATAAAATGAATCAAAAGAATGGATTTTTTTAAAAACATAATTTCAACTAGAAAGATAACCCTTAGCAAACTCTACAGCACAAATGTGCTAATTCCCTATATGGCATTCATGGGAATTGGGGATCTGCTGTTTAAATCACTCTCAGCAAGTAATACTAATAGGAACACTAGACCAAACTCCATTATAACAGTGGACCTACAGTATAATAGAACAGGTGAAAGCAAAAGTTCCACATGCATAACCAAGCCGCATGCAAAGGCCTTGGTCCCTAAGAGACACTAATTTCTTTCTTTTACATGTGCAAAGGAACTAACCACTGAAGAAATGGTAGATAGAGGTATAATTATAGTGATGCTCAGGGCACATGACAGTAACAAGGATCAACTACAACAATAGGATTTTGAAGAATTTCAATGTGGTATCTGTATACTATTTGGAGGTAGCTAAGGCTGCCAAAGCTAGGTAAAGGTAGAATAAGTGTTGTAAAATTTTAGATTTTGATAGTGTGTCTTTTGGTAAAAAGAAATAGTACTCTTAATCTTTTCACAATATTTACAAAAGTGGGAGATAAGCACACAAGTGCTTTTAACATAAACTGAATGTCTTGGTTGTGTCTTCCTGATATTTAAAATGCCTTATAAAAAATCGAGATACTTTTAAAGGTCCCAATAACTAACAACATGTACAGTTTTTTACATGAAGACTACCTTCTCCTGCAAAATGTTTTGCCTGTTTGATTTGCAAAAATGCCACAATCTAGATGAAATCTAAATTATTGGGCAAGGAGGTTAGGTCATATCAATTTTAAAAACCTAAACAAACTTGTGAAGGGAAACCTTGTCAGAGGTCTACCTTCCAAGGTTTTCAAAAATGACCACACTTGTGTTGCCTGCCATAAAGGCAAACAACACAGGGCCTCTTGCAAGGCCAAGTTAGAAAGATTGATCACTGTGCCACTACACACCTTGCATATGGATCTTTTTGGTCCTACTTCTGTGAAAAGCATTAAATCAGACAAGTATTATAGGCCTTGTAAAACACTGGATATTGTACAAGAATTAGTTGGGTATTCATTTTTGGCTTCTAAGGATGAAAGCTATTAGTCATTCTCAGACCTTTATTAGGCAGATTGAAAACCAGCTTAGTCATAGGGTTAAAATCATTAGATCAGATAATGGCACTGAATTTAAGAATAGAGATATGCTTGAATTTTGTGGAAACAAGGGAATAAAACAAGAGTATAGTACTGCTAGAACTCCACAACAAAATGGAGTTGCTGAAAGAATGAACAGAACCCTAATTAGCTAGCTAGAACTATGCTAGCATATTCTCTCTTACCAACTCACTTTTTGGCAGAATTCAGTTAGTACTGCTTGTATATGTTTAATTAATAGGGTAAGAGTGCCAAAACCTCACAACAAAACTCCATAAATGACTTTATATTGGCCACAAAAAAACCAATCATTAGCTACATAAGACCTTTTGGGTGTCATGTTACCGTATACTAAGATACCTTAATGGCTTGGCAAGTTTGATGGAAAATCTGAATGAGGGTTTCTTAGTTGGTTACTCACTAAATAGCAAAGCCTATTAGTGTTTTATAATTATTAACCAAAAGAGTAGAAAGTACATCTAGCAGTAATTTTCTTAGAGAGAAAAACGCCAATGTCAAAGGTGATAGGATATAAATGGAAGTTTGATATTGACTATCTTACCTGATTCCTAGTGAACTATAATCCTGTTAACCTTTGGAGAATCAAAGCTAACCCACATGCCGGTGCTTCAGAAAAAAGGTAACTAACAGTGCATGTAACTTCTCCACATCTGATTGCTTCGAGGAAAAAGATGAGAAGTAGAGGCTATTGTTGTGCCTACAGCAGTACAATGTTCTGAATAAAATAGAAAATCAAGGAAATCTCCACAAATTCAGAGAAAGAGGAGACCTTGACAAACCTCCAAAAGAGAAGAAGGATTCCTCACTGACTCTTTAAGATTTCTTTTGCACAACACAATACCACAAGGTAATAGCAACTAGAAACACCCAAACTTCATCATTACAAACAACAAAATTCAAAGATCTTTAAAAACGAGCTAGAACTTTCTATGGCACACTTTTCGAGCTAAATCAAGCAAAAATTCGCACATACACACGATCTAATCATCCCATAAGCTCTGATACCAATTGTGGTATATCCTATATCATAACACGGGTTCGATTCTTGGATCGGGCTAGTTTCTAGAGAGAGAAACACTTGAGAGAGAAATTCTAGAGAGAGAAAGTGTTTTCTTTTGTAAAATGAATTATGACTAGCTTGCCTCTTCCAAAGTTGGAAGAGGCTTATATAGTACTTACAATATACCGGGTATTCATACCCGACTTAATACTGAAAAACGTACTATTGACTATTAAACTACGAGCTATAATAAACAGTAAATATACGGGGTGACCTAGTCTTTTACTCATATCTAACATTTTGCTTGCTTTTTATCTCAATCTGAACCAAGGAAAGTCTCAGAAGCTCTTGAAGATGAAAGCTGGGTTGAAGCTATGCAGGAAGAACTGTTGCAGTTCAAGCTTCAACAAGTATGGGTCTTGGTTGATTTACCCAATGGTGCTAAGGTGATAGGTACTAAATGGGTATACAGGAACAAGAAGGATGAGAGGGGAGTAGTTGTCAGAAACAAAGCAAGGCTGGTAGCTCAAGGTCATAGGCAAGAAGAAGGGATTGACTATGATGAGGTTTTTGCTCCTGTAGCAAGAATAGAAGCTATCAGGTTGTTTTTGGCCTTTGCCTCATTTATGGGGTTCATAGTCTATCAAATGGATGTTAAAAGTGCTTTTCTGTATGGCACTATTGATGAAGAGGTTTATGTCTCACAACCTCCTGGTTTTGTTGATCCTGATCATCCTACAAAGGTTTATAAGGTGGTCAAAGCTTTGTATGGATTGCACCAAGCCCCTAGAGCTTGGTATGCTACTTTGTCAACTTTCCTAGAGCAGCATGGATACAAGAGGGGCACCATTGACAAGACTTTATTCATTAGAAGAAACAAAAAGGATATCATGTTGGTTCAAGTGTATGTTGATGATATCATTTTTGGGTCTACCAACAAGTCTTGGTGTGATGAGTTTGAAGCTTTGATGCAAAGCAGATTTCAAATGAGTTCCATGGGTGAACTTACATTCTTTTTAGGTCTACAAGTCAAGCAGAACAAGGAAGGCATCTTCATATCTCAAGACAAGTATGTAGCTGAGATACTCAAGAAATTTGATCTTGTGAATGTCAAAGCTGCCATCACTCCCATGGAGACCAAGTTGCCTTTGACAAAGGATGAGGAAGCTTTTGATGTAGATGTACACTTGTACAGATCTATGATAGGTTCCCTCATGTACTTAACTGCTTCTAGACCTGATATTATGTATGCAGTATGTGTTTGTTCACGTTTTCAGGTAACTCCAAAGACTTCTCATCTCAATGCTGTCAAGAGGATCTTCAAGTACCTCAAGGGCAAACCAAACTTGGGATTATGGTATCCTAGGGAATCACCCCTTGATTTGGAAGCATTCTCTGATAGTGACTATGGTGGTTCCAACCTTGACAGGAAATCCACAACAGGTGGTTGTCAATTTCTTGGTCAAAGACTTATCTCATGGCAATGCAAGAAACAGACTATTGTAGCCACTTCAACAACTGAAGCTGAATATGTAGCTGCTGCAAATTGCTGTGGACAAGTGTTGTGGGTTCAAAATCAATTGTTGGACTATGGTTTCAACTTCATGAATACCAAAATCCACATTGATAATGAAAGCACAATCTGCATTGTGAAGAACCCAGTCTATCATTCTAAGACCAAACACATTGAGATTCGTCACCACTTCATCAGAGATTGTTATGAGAAGAAGCTCATAAGTGTGGAGAAAATTCACACAGACTTAAATGTAGCTGACTTGTTGACCAAACCATTTGATGGACCACGGTTTAATTACTTGGTGGTTAGCATTGGTATGATCAACCCATAGCAACATTTAAGGGGAGGCTTAGATGTATAGTTTGTTTTTATGTAAAATATCTAGACTTAAGTTTGGTAGTTTAAAAAAATAATTCTAGTATAAGCTTAGAATTAATCCTGGTATTATAATTTAGGATTAGTTCTGGTAATATAGAGATTTAATACTGGTAGCTTAGTATTAAGTCTGCTAGTGTAAAAGTTAAAACACTGGTATACCTCTTAATTCATGGTAGTTAAGTATTAAGTCTTGTGTTATCTTTAGGTTAATTCTGCTAAGTATAAGTTAGATTAGTATTGCCTTTCTTGTATAGACTAACTTTGCAGGTACTACTTTGGAAAGATGTTGCAGGCTCAACTTGGACATGAAAAAGGACATGCCAGCTGTCACTTGCTAATTGGATGGAAATTGGTTGTAAGTAATGATGTTGTGGTCAACTTGCTGTAAATATAATTAAAACTGGTTAAAAATATGTTAAGTCTGGTGAGTCATTATTAATACTGGTTGACTAAGTTAAGTCTGGTAGTGCAATTTTTAAGTCTGGTCGCTTTCACTTAATACTGATTGAAATAAAATCAATTTATTTTATTCAAATATAACCGTTGAAGATCTTTTAGCCGCCTAAATCGCTGATAGAGTACCTATATGAGGATAAAGTAATTTCTCTTTCATCCTTATCACTATTTACCCTATTATCTTTTTCTTGTAAAGATCCTCTCTCAAAAAGCTAAATCAGTAAAATTACTCATTATACCAGACCTAATCTTTCAATATCATCCCATCCACAGTACTAATGTTTCAAAGATTAAATATTTTCTCACCAATCTTTCAATGGCGCAACTCAAGTATTGGATAAGCATAATCAAGTGGGTTTCTTAATCACCTACTGAGAGTGCTGGTTACACAGTGAAGTTGGATTTACTCAGAAGGCTCAAAATTGCGGTATGCTCTCAGCTCAACATCCACCTATTTACGATTCCTTGTCAAGAGTTTTGGCAGACTGCAACTGTCTAGAACCTTGCAGATGGTCTCACAACTTTAATGAACCATAGATTCTATTGAATATACAATCACTGAAGAGTCTGTTAGGAGGCAACTCCAATTAGCAGATGCTTCAGGGATTAACATGTTGCAAAATGAAGAGATTTTTGCAGGATTACAAAATATTGGGTATGTAAATGACAGAACTTTTACATTTTGGAAAAGTCATTTTACACCCCAATGGAGATTTTTGATCCATCACATTCTTCATTGTATAAGCTCCAAAAGTGGAGGATGGGATCAGTTTGGTAGCAACATTGCCACTGCTTTGATCTGTCTTTCCACTGGAAGAGACTTTAACTTTTCAAAACTTATCTTTGATGGAATGATCTCAAATTTAAAAAGCAAATCAAAGTTTTTAATGTACCCTCGTTTTCTTCAAATGATTTTGAATGTACAAACTGAAAACAAAAACCTTTTTGTGCCTGTATTATTAACCAAAAAGATTTTTGGAAATATGAAAAGAAGTTTTCAAGGGATACATAGACCATTGTTGCCTGCTATGCTAACCATTGATGCAGGTCAACCTCATACCAAGTGCTGACTCCAACACAAATCGCAGACTGTACCAATCCTACACCATCTCATGTACAATTCACCCCTCCACCATATCACGAACCCAAACACCACCACCTATCCCAACACCAACACCACCACCTATCCCAACACCAATACCACCACCTATTCCTACACCAACACCAACACCTGTTCCTACACCTACACCACCACCACCACCACCACCTGAGACTGAACCTACAACCGATGAGCACATCTATGAGGAGCAATCTCCTATCCACCATCACTTCTCACCCTCACAAGAACATGCTCCAAATCACATGCCTATGGATGATTTGCTTCAAGCAGTTCCTAAGTTGATTTCAAGAATTGATAGCCTGGAGATGGATCTCAAACAAACCAAGCTAGCCATGGGAAATGCAATAGTGAAGCTAGTTAAGAAGGTGAAGAAGTTGGAAGGGTTTATGAAAAGGAGGAATTTGGTTTTAACAGATTCAGAGGAAGAAGGACCTGAGGATCAAGGGAGGAAAAGTCAAGATAATCCTCAAGTTTCTTCAGTACAAGGACTGGTTACTCCTCCTACAA
>BQNB010042142.1:0-46316 GCA_026074375.1 Tanacetum coccineum | reverse complement strand
GATATGGTGTTTAACATTGGAAGAATCCTCATGCGAAGATCTTCTACATAAGGAAACAAAAAGAGCCTAGAAAATCAAAAGAAGAGATTTATTCAAATTAAAAATCGTTCAAGTCATCAAGACATATTGGGAATTGGGTCATGAACACAAGTTTATCACAGAGATTGTTGCAAGAAGAGCTAATGATTGCATTGTATCAATTACCGATCCTGATTACAAGAATCTTAACAAGAACGATATTGAGGACATATACTTGTTGAGTATGAATGGCAAGGTACCGGATTATGCAGATACAGGATTGCTATGGTCTTTATCAGTATTCATTAAAAGTACAGTGATATAGGAAAGAGTGCATGACTTCCAACTTGGAATTAAAAGCTATCAACAGAAGGTTAATCTCACTGCACCAACAATGACTTTCCCAGGAATTAAAGATCATGAAATGTTCTCCATCATCTATGAGCCTGTGCATGGAATTCTTTACAAGAATAGTAAGAAAGAGAAACGGGTGATGAGACATTTAGAAATCCATAAGTTTTGTGATGCTACGTTAAATAGAGTGTTATAAGGTTTGAAGAGTTATAATAATGATGCCAAGTATGGATACGTACAAAAAGATCTCACCAAAGATGAAACAGAATACTTGAAGTTGTTTGAAGAAGAGATTGAAGAAAGATTGAAGCATCGAAGGCAGATGAGAAGATGGGAGATGTTCGTGAATGGAAGACCGCTTGGATCAAGAAGAGAATGCCCTGAATAATCGACCCTTAGGGGGAGATTGTTAGGATCATTAAAAGTGTCGATTATGTGATTTTGTATTATTTAAGTCATTAGTGTTTCTTTTGATAATGTCAAAGTAGTTTGTAACAAGGTATATTATGTTAAAAGAATGAAATAACATAATTACCAAAGTCTAGGAACTAGATGTGACAAGTTTGGAAAATAAGGAAGGGAAGCCTCCTTCCATCACCTATAAATACCCCTCTAATCTTCATTAGAGGGTGATGCACTTGTAACAAACTCTTCCATTTTCCCTCCCTTTTATATTATTTGAATTTCAAATACTTGCCCTTCTCTCTATGCATACATGTTCGATGTGATTGATTCAAGATTAATGTGACCTAACACATCCCTTGTTGACTTTTCCAAAGTCAATAGCATCTCTTAAGGTGAGTCTCATAGCCCTTATTTTCTTGTTTTGAACTCTTTTGAGAGAGAATACATGCTCGTTTACAAACTCATTTACATGATTGATTTTAAACTCGTTTATATGCTCGTTTACATACTCATTTACAAACTCTTTTACATGCTCATTTACAAACTCTTTTACATGCTCATTTATAAACTCTTTTACATGCTCGTTTACAAACTCATTTTCATGATAGATTTCAGTTACTGCTAGGGTGTTCCAGGAAGGGACACCTACCATGGGCACATATTCCATTTAAGTTACTGTTCGGGTGTTTCGGGAAGGGGCACCTACCATGGGCACATATTCCATTTAAGTTACCGCTCGGGTGTTCTTGGAAGGGGCACCTACCATGGGCACATATTTCATTTAAGTTACTGCTTGGGTGTTCCGGGAAGGGGCACCTACATGGGCACATATCCTTGATTTCAGTTAATGCATCGGTTTCATGAGCTTAGATAGTAGAAAACCCATTTTGTGTGGCTTGAATTTATTTTACTGTCATACACACATTAAAAACCTATATATAAATTTATGCGCTACAAGTCTTGTATGGGCGAAACTTGCAACATGGTAAATTCATATATAGTTTTGTGATTTACATTTATAGTTTTATAAACCTATGAACTCACCAACTTTATGTTGACATTTTTAAGCATGTATTTCTTAGGTGTATAAGATGTTTGAAGTAACTGATGTGCATTGGAGTTCAAATTTTGCAAGTTTGCTTTTGCAAACAACATGTAGAGGTCGTTCTCTCGTATCTTGTGTTGTTGTATTATGAAGTAACACTCTCGGACATGTTTTCGCTGCGACTTATTTTGAGGGTGTTACAGGTGGTCGTCTGCGGCAATCCTGATGTGAGTGCTTTAAATAAGCTTGTGTTAGATTGATTAGTTTTTAGGGTTGATTATTCAACTTTGTAGTTGTTCTTTGTAACTTAATGTAAGCAATTTGCTCCTTATGGTCAATTTTTGAGTCATTTGTAGCGGAACCTGTTGAGTTAACTATAGCGGGAACCTTCTGAGCCATCACGTTAGCGCAACTTATGTCAAAAGTACCATTAGTCCGACTCGGTTCCATGAAAAAAAATTCATCACAGTTTAAAAAGTCAAGGAAAGTTACTGGACCCAGGGACTTACAACCTAGCTAGGTAGGTTCACCGTCAATCTTAAACTGGCCAAAATTTGACCACTTTGTAAACACTTTTATATAAATGATATGCACTTTTTAGTAACATTGCATCATTTTGTTGGAAATTTATTGACAGTGGGGCATGCTTTGCCCCTTTGACAATCCGAAAGGTGAAGCGTATGGGCTGGTGAAAAATATGGCTCTGATGACTCATGCTACAACCGATAAAGAAGAAGCCCCTATTACCTCTTTAGTACTTCTTTGCTTTTATTCTCTAATATGTTGATTTATATATGTTTTCTATATGTTGTGAAGCTACAAATCTGTTTACAAGGAACACATCAAACTTAAAAATAACTTTTCCAAATACTATGTAGAGGTTGTAGAAGCATTTTAGGTTATCTCAAAAGGTGCTTCAAATGCATTGTGTAATGTTATTCACTCTTTTTTGAATTCAATAATAAAATAATTGTGTGTAGGATGACTTAATCTATATACAAAAGATGTTTCGTTAATAGAATGTAATGGATTTACAAAACACAGTTGTAACATGGAAATAATATTTTTTTGGTATACTTGGGTTACGACTTGATATTGCAAGCCGACTAATCCCAGGGCGAGTATCTTTTTGGATAGCCCGGAGTCATCGCAGGTGAACATCTGTGGCCAATGGAGGATTAATTTTCTCCCCATGGTTCGAACCCAAGACCTCTTGGCACTTTCGTCCTAAGAGGCTAAGCCCTTAACACTTGGTCACCCCCATTGGTTAACATGGTAACAATTTTGAGACATATAGATTGCGGTTTAACGCCTTATTATAAGTTTGATGCATTTGAAATTGTTGACAACTTAATACATTTTGTCAAAAATACTATAACAAAGATTAAGTGCCGTGAAAAAGTGTATTTAAGTAGTTTTGTAAGCTGTTTGTGGAAAACTTTTTAAGGATAGAGATAGCTGAAAATATATGAGGAGGATGCTCATGTATACACAGGGTGCTACAAACGTGTTACATATGATACCCATGCATGAGGGTGGAAAATCCACGAGCTGAGCAAATACGAATGAGATGCAAATTACTAGCCTGGGCATGATCCTTATAATTCTTTCTGCTCGTGAATAGGTACATGGACTCAATACCTTGCTATAAATATATCATGCTTTTAGTTCAATTATATGATTAACAGACATTATTTCTAGGTTAAAATTTTCAACGTCTCCCACTAATATGAAAATCACTAAAAGTATAAATCTTCGTACAGCAAGAAGCAATAGGTTGGGGATGCTAGCAAACAAATGATTCCTAATATGGATTCTCTTTTGTTCTCTGATGACCGTGAATATGACTTGGATTGGCCCACCACAGGCTTCTCATCCATTCCAGAGACCATTGAAGATATTTAACAGGGGAAGGTAGTTTCTCTCTTACTTTTCCGTTTTCTTGGTTACAAGTTTTATGAAACTAATGGGGTGTTTGGATTTTTGTTTTGAAAGTATGTTGAATAACTAGAGTTAAATAATCATCTGTATAAAAATGAAATGTAGATTATACTGTTTTGATGTCATTTTGCTTATAATAAAGTGTTTGAATATTTTAAAGAAAGAGTTAATTACATGGTTCGTCCATGTGGTTTAGGTCAAATCCCGAAATGAGTCCCTATCTTTTTTTTTCTTGCTTCGTTGATCCCTATCTCCAAACTATTGCACACCATCCATCCCTATAGCCCAATTCAGTTAAGTCCGCCCGTTATCTCACATATCCCCAAGTGTATTTCTGTCTTTCCATGTTTTATAGGGACTGACCATGCAAATTTATAACTAGAATACTTTTTAACCATAATATTTTTTATAACTTTTTTTTTAAATTTGTACTTTGTAAAATCTTAAATTTAAAAAAAATTAAATCTTCTTTCGTACTTTTTATATTTAAAAAATATTTTTTTACGTTATTACATAAAAAATTTAAATTATTTTTACAAAAAAGTTTAAATTTTTTTTCTTACTTTTAAAATCTTAATTTTTAAAATAAATTAATTTTTTTCGTACTTTATAAAATTTTAATTTTTTTTCTAAGAAAAAAATTAAATTTTTTGAAAGTTAAAAAGTAAAAAAAAAAATTGAAGTAAAAAAGTAAAGCAGTTAAAACTCTTTTATTTTTTCTTAACTTTTAAAAAAAATTGCTAAATTTAAAAAGTACGATTTTTTTTAAATTAAGATTTTTAAAAAAATACGAAATTTCTTTTCAAAATTTTTATAATTTTTTTTTTAATTTTTTACGAAAAATAACGTAAAAATATATTTTTTTAAATATAAAAAGTACGAAAAAAAAATTAAATTTATTTTAAAAAGTTAAGATTTTATAAAGTACGAAATTTTTTTAATTTTTTTAACGAATAACAACTTTTAAATTTAAAAAGTACAAAAAAAATTAAGATTTTTAAAAGTACGATTTTTTTTTTAATTTGTAATTTTTTTTAATTCTTTACATATAATAACGTAAAAACAATTTTTTTTAATTTAAGACGAACGAAAAAATATAAAATTTTTATTTTATAATTTTTTTTGTTTAAAAGATATTATGGTTAAAAAGTATTCTAGTTATAAAATTACATGGTCAGTCCCTATAAAACATGGTAAGACAGAAATACCCTTGAGGATATGTGAGATAACGGGCGGACTTAACTGAATTAGGCTATAGGGATGAATGGTGTGTAATAGTTTGGAGATAGGGATCAACGAAGCAAGAAAAAAAGATAAGGACTCAATTAGGGATTTGGCTTAAACCACATGGACGAACCATGTAATTAACTCTTAAAGAAATATTAAACATAATGAACAAACAAAACAAATGGAAACGTAGGGAAAGTTTGTGAAATATGAAATAGAAGTTTGTTAGTTAGTGCTGGTATGTAGATAATTTATCCAAACGTGGTTATTTGCGCCTTAAAATATTTAGATGATTAGAATCCAAATCAATTTCATAATCCAATTTCGTACACACTTTAGACGAGTAGTGCTGTATTTGTTTCATTAGTATATATCGTTTTGGTTTATTTGACAGATGGTTGTAATTGTAGACGACGAATACAAAGAAAATGAAGGATATTTAATAATGGCGGCATCAAGTGTTACGGTCGAAGCTATGGCTTACTTTGTTAAGCATGGAATAATGAAAAGAAGCTTTGTACAACATTCATAGTATCAATGGTATGGTAGCTTTATTCATTTATTTATTTTACAAAAAAAATTTATTCCTTTAATTAGTCCTTGGGCTCATGATGTTGCTTTTTGTTACAAGATAATGTTCTCAAAGTTAACTTAAAAAAATATGACTTTTTATAATCACGCTTGATTTTCTTGAATATTGGATGGAGTGTTGTTTCTTTGATGTATTTAGAGGGCGTCTGGATGTGCAATTTGGAAGTGAACATGTGATCTTAAATAATGAGACTGGGATATATAAAAACAAATGGCGACACTGTGGGCGATCTTCTCTAACCGATCTCAATAACTACTATCATCTTGTTAATCGATCATAGACAAGCCTGAAATAGTGAGATCATTCTTTTGTGATTGATTTCCTTATCGAGTTATTTTCATGATTTGATGATCAGGATCTATAGGGTTGTTGTTTTCGATTTAGGGTTTGCTTATTTGTCGTTTCCCCTCTTTTTTTTGTCTTTTTCCAATTAAATATCCAATAAAAAACCTAATCCTAATTCCTTTCAAATCCAAAAACCTAACCCCTCGTTTTTATATTTTTTTGCTGTGATTTTTTAAATTGGTGATATCTTCTTTATTTTGATTCAAATGGGTTCTAAGAGAACTAAGGAGGATGATATGCTGAAGATCTCCACGTCCGTGTTCGTGACTAATTTTCCTGAGCAAGCGAGTGCTAAAGATCTATGGAAATGCGTTGTATTCATATATTGGGCATGTGGTTGATGCGTTTTTATTCCTAAACAAAAGATCAAAGGTAGTAATGAGATTTGGATTTGTGCGTTTTATTTAAGTTTTGATGTGAAGCGTTTGGTTGGTATTTTATGTACGGTGTTAGATTGGTAGATCATAGAATTCTTGCTATAGCTGCTAGAAGTCCATAAGGCCTAGAGGGGTTCTACTCAGCAGTTAATCAATCCGCTATGAAAGGAAAGACCAAGAGACTCATCAATTGGGAATACTAAAGACAATGGGCATCGGGATGATGTTATGGTTCCTATGCGAATGTGGTAATACCATCAGAGCCTTTAGGATAATGGGGAAGAATGATAGCAAGCCCTGTGTTGTTTTAAGATGATCTTGCGTAACACACAGATTTACTCATGTTGTTTAAATGAGAGGTGTAATAAGGGGTGGGTGTTAGAAAATTATACAAGTGGCATTGGGAATGAAGGCTTCACCGATAGTTGATTTTAAGATACAGGGGTTTGGTTTGTGGGTGATGATTGTTTTTGACATCGGTTGTGGCAAAGGAGAAGTTTTGTTATCTACAGGAGTATGTTCGTGTTCTATAGCTAATCCAAGCAGTCTAGTGAATTGTCACTATACTGATGAACGAGTTACTATGGTGGAAATTGAGGGTATTCCTTTAAAAGTGTGGAATGAAAATACTTTTATTCGAATTGCATCAAAGTGGGGAACCTTGTTAAATGTGGAGAACTTGGAGAAAGAAAATTACCATTGCAAAAGACTTTGTGTTCTCACTAAGAGTATGTCTCACATATTTGAATCATTTAAAATTAATTATAAAGGTAAGACGCATTGGGTGCGAGCCATAGAGATTCCGGGTTGGACTCCAGATTTGGATGATCAAAATGATGAGGAAAGTGACTCAGAAGATGAAGAATGTGAAGAAGTTTTTAAGAAGGATTTCGGTGAGAGTGATGAGGAGGTACAAGGGGAAAATGATGTTAGTAGGGTATCTGATACAGATGTTGAGGAGGAGAATCCAAAATCCAAGGATGGTGTTGTTTCTAGTGAGCAAAATGGTAAACAATCAGAAGACCCGTTTAATATTTATTCTCTCCTTAATAAAGATAAGATGAAGAATAATAAGGAGGCGAGCACAAAAGAGAGTTTGGAGTACCCTCCTGGTTTTACACCAAGAGAGAATGATGTTGAAAATGTTGAGATGGATAATCAGAAGGATAATTGTGATGGTGAATTCGGGAATGTAAACAATATTTCTGATGAAGTGAATTTTAGCTCGGGGTTTAACACGTACAAAAAAGCAGGTGGGGAATCTATGGACTCGGATCATTGTAGAGAGTCTGAAGGTTCTCGGAAAGGTGGTTCTATATTAATGTTGATGGATGAATTGGTTAAGGTGGGACAAACTATGGGGTATAATATGGACGGGTGTATGAAGAATATTGAAGAGATCATTGAATCGCAAGGAGTGGATGGTGTTTTCCGATGAATATGTTGTCTTTAAATATCCAAGGTCTTAACCCAAAGGCTAAAAAAGATTGGGTAAAGGAGTTGTGTGTCTCTAACAAGGTGAATTTTCTTACGTTGCAAGAAACTAAAATGGAGTCTATTGATTCTTTTAAAATCAAAAGATGATGGGGTAACTTTGCGTTTGATTATGTGCATAGTGCCTCGGTTGGTAAATCAGGTGGGATTTTATGTGTTTGGGATCCTAATGCGTTTAAGAAACTAAATTCAACGGCTTCAGATTATTTTGTTATGATTCAAGGAAATTGGGTGTCTAATGGCAAATTACTTCTTATTATTTTGGTGTATGCCCCGCAAGAGTTGTCAGAAAAGAAAAGTCTATGGGATTATTTATGTCACGACATTGATAATTGAAAAGGTTCAGTGATTATCATGGGTGATTTTAATGAGGTCCGTAATAAAAATGAGAGATTTGGAACTATTTTCAACGTGCATGGGGCGAATGCTTTTAACTCTTTTATCTCAATGGCGAATTTAGAGGAGGTTCCACTTGGTGGATGTTCTTTTACATGATGTCACAGACCTGCTTCAAAGATGAGTAAGCTTGATAGATTCCTCATGTCCAAAAGCTTACTGAGTGAGTGTCCTAATTTATCAGCCATCACCCTAGATAGATTTTTATCAGACCATCGTCCTATATTATTACGTGAATCTTCTCATGACTATGGGCCTATTCCGTTTCGTTTTTTCATTATTGACTGGAAATGGAGGGTTTTGAGAACTTTGTTAATGAGGTATGACGTGAAGCTCCGGTAGATAATTTTAATGCTATGATCAACATGATGAACAAGTTTAAATATCTAAAAAAGAAGATACGTGTTTGGAATGGCATGAGACAAAGTCCGAAAACTCGAAAACATGTGCTAAAACAAGAGCTCGCTGATTTGGAGATGATCATTGACAAAGGAGATGCGTCGTCTGATACTTTACATAAACGTGTGGAGGTTGTAAAATCGATTCAATAGGTGGATAAATTGTGTGCAATGGAGGCGTCTCAAAAATCAAAAATCAAATGGGCAATTGAAGGCGACGAGAACTCAAAATATTACCATGGTATTCTTAATAAGAAACGAAACCAACTTTCTATACGAGGGGTTCTGGTGGAAGGAGATTGGGTGGAAAATCCTAATATGGTTAAAAATGAGTTCCTTAATCATTTCAAGAATCGTTTTGATAGACCTAAATCTGTTCGGCCGATGCTTAATATGGAGTTTCCTCATCATCTGAATTCAATGCAACAACTGGATTTGGAAGCCGAAGTGTCAAATGAAGAGATTAAAAAGGCGGTTTGGGATTGTGGTGTTGATAAATCTCCGGGGCCGGATGGATTCACATTTGGTTTTTATAAAAGGTTTTGGAGTTTAATAGAAAAAGATGTGTTGGCGGCGGTGAAATATTTCTTTCATTACAGTCGCATTCCAAAAGGGTGTAATTCATCTTTCATAGCGTTGATTCCGAAGACTCCCGAAGCAAAAATGGTGAAGGATTTCAGACCGATTAGTCTTATTGGGAGCCTTTATAAAATAATTGCCAAAATTTTGGCTAATCGTCTTGTGGTGGTGCTTGGAGATATTGTTAATGAGGTGCAATCGGCTTTTGTTGCGGATAGGCAAATTCTTGACGGACCATTTATACTTAATGAGGTTTTGCAGTGGTGTAAGTTGAAGAAAAAACATTCATTTATTCTAAAAATTGACTTTGAAAAGGCTTATGATTCTGTTCGGTGGGATTACCTTGATGATGTCTTAAGAAAATTTGGTTTTGGTGAAAAATGGTGTGGTTGGATTCAAGAATGTCTTCGATCTTCTTGGGGATCGGTTTTAGTGAATGGAAGCCCTACGGAGGAATTTCAGTTTTTTAAGGGCCTTAAACAAGGTGATCCTCTTTCTCCGTTTATTTTTATTTTGGTTATGGAGAGTCTTCACATTTCTTTTAAAAGAGTTGTGGATGCGGGCATGTTTAATGGCATTGTGCTTAATTCGGTTATGCATCTTTCTCATATGTTCTATGCGGATGATGCGGTGTTTATGGGGCAATGGAGTACTAAAAATATTGATACGATTATATATGTGTTGAAATGTTTTCATCGTGCTTCAGGTCTTAGTATTAATTTAAGCAAGAGTAAGTTATTGGGTGTTGTGGTGAGTGATGATAGGGTGGTGCAAGCTGCAAATAGAATTGGTTGTGGTGTCCTTAAGGCTCCTTTTGCTTATTTAGGTTCGAAAGTTGGGGGAAATATGTCTCGGATTAAATCTTGGGATGAGATTGTGGATAAAATGGTAGATCGTCTTTCAAAATGGAAGATGAAAACATTATCGATAGGTGGTCGTTTAACCCTTCTCAAGGCAGTTCTAGGATCCATGCCTATTTATCATGTCTATATTCAAGGTGCCAATGAAAGTCCTTCAAGGCATGGAATCAATTTGAAGTCGGTTTTTTAGTGGTGTCGATTTAAATAGTAAAAAATCAATATGGGTGAAATGGAGTAAGGTTTTGTGTTCTAAAGAGAAAGATGGCCTTGGTGTTTCTAGTTTATATGCGCTTAATAGAGCTCTTATGTATAAATGGGTTTGGCGGTTTACAACTCAAAAGAATTTGTTATGGACTAGGGTTATTAAAGCTATTCATGGCGAAGATGGGAAAAATGGTAGCGGATTCAAGGTTGGTTACAAGTCCATTTGGCGAAGCATTCTCCAAGAGGTGAAAACTTTGAAGATAAAAGGTATACACTTGAATAATTTTATGCAGAAAAAGCTTGGCAATGGTGCGGACACTTATTTTTGGGAGGATTTGTGGCATGGAGACATGGTTTTGAAACAAAGATAGCATAGGCTTTATGCGCTGGAAGTGAAGAAGACTGTCGATGTGGCTTCTAAACTGTCACAGGAGAACTTGACCTGGTTTTTTCGTCGTGCTCCTAGAAGCGGAGTGGAACAAGATCAGTTGACGGATTTGACGACTTACGTAGAAGGTGTTGTTCTTGGTGTCACACCTGATAGGTGGTATTGGATGCTTGATGGTTCGGGTGAGTTCTCGGTAGCTTCGGCTAGAAAGGTTATTGATGATAACAGGTTTCCGGAAGTGTCTAATCAAACTCGATGGATAAAAGCGATGCCAATCAAGGTTAACATTCATGCGTGGAAGGTGAGAATGGATTGTTTGCCTACCCGTCTTAATATATCCTGGAGAGGTATATATATTCTGTCTATTCTTTGTCCCGTTTGTGGTAGCGTCACGAAATCGTCAAGTCGTTTATTTTTTTATTGCCTTGTTGCGAAAGATAATTTTCGCAAGATTTGCCGTTGGTGGGAGGTGGATTTCATGGAAGTGCATACGTTCGATGTTTCTTGGATCGTAAATCTTCGGATTCCTATCAAGCATAAAAGGTTGTTAGAAGGGGTGTGTTTTGGGTTGTGGTGGCTAATTAGGGCTTATCGTAATAAGTGTGTCTTTGGTGTGGTTTCTCCTTCTAAGGCGGATATTTTTGATGATGTTATGTCGTATTCTTTTTATTGGAGTCGGTTTAGATGTAATGTGTCGTTTAGTTGGGTTGATTGGCTAAAAAATCATCATCGTGTAACTTTGTAATTTTTTTAGCTTCATGCTAGTTTTTTAATAAAGTGTTGTTCAAAAAAAAATTAGGAGGTGGTGTTTGGATGTACTTTTGTTTGAAGTTGTAATGATGAGATACTCAACTACTGTGAGTGTTTAAGAAACTCTAAGAAATTACGACTAAAACAAGGGTAATTAGATCATTAAAATTTACCATTTGATAACAATTTTTGTGGCAACATGTTTGAAACAAATTATTTGACTATATAATCAGTTTTTATAACTAGATTTAGTTCCAGTGCAGGCCGGTTTTTAGGGTATCAACTTCCAACACGAATCAAACACGTAGTAGAATCAAAGACGTGTTGTGTGGATTATTCATAAAGGATATCTAATTTTATATCTCACAATTGTTTCGTGAGTTTTAAGACAAATTAGTACCTGTAACTTGCTCCGTTTGATTGCTTGATCAAGAAGCTAAAAGGTACGCTTTTCCGTTATAGTTTTATGTTAATTAGTCACGCCATACGCAATCCCTTTGGGACCATATACGCTGCGTATATTAAGGTAATAGAGGTTATATTAGATAACAAATCCTAACAGTGGCTTCATGAGCTACTCATATGGTGTTTTAATTACATAAAACCGAAAAAATCGCTAAAAACACTTATTTTTGTATGTTTTGTTTCTCTATTTGTTAGAGAACCCTTAGGGTTTATTTTTGTGAAAATAATGACTCTTAAGAGTCTCTAAAATCTAGAAAATAAAAACCTAGTTGCGGATTTTAGGAGATTTAAAACCTATGTATTTTTACGTGGTTTAAATTCAACGTTTTTTGGCTTCTTTACGTTATTTACTAGTTTAAATTGTTAACCATGATGATAACATGCATATTGATCATGGTTTATAAGACTTATATTTATATTATACATACATGTTTATGTGGTAATTGTTTGATATGCAAAAACCAATGAAAGGGTGTGATTTTACATGCTTGTTTGATTATTTTTGTGTGTTGATCACATGACCATCATGCACTAAAAACTAATTTCCTGACTCTCTGTATGGAGTTAGACCACGGAATATTTTTTGGGAGTTCACAACTTAGTGGACTACAACTTTTATGTTTATTGCAAAAAGCGGGGAAAACTTTTTCCTTGTCTGATCGTGGTCTAAACTCGGTTAAAATTTTCAATCATCATGTTATTTTCATGATACGCTCGTATAAATATGGCCTTTGCAATCAAGTTATTTGATGTATGTGTACCACTTGTTCTAGGATTATTCCGAAATCGAGTTGGGGGCCTTATTTTGGTATTTGGCTTGTCCTTTGTTAAGGCGTTCGTTGGTCGTTTCCTTGCATGTCGTTTATGTGTTTTAGAATGATTAATTGTTTCAACTTGTTTTTTTTTGCTTTTATATATTGTTGCGACTCTTATATAATTCTGCAAAAATTGTTTTGAAAATTTATATGGAATAAAAGATATCGTAATAATAATCTATTACAAGCTAATGTCCCGCATTGTGTCAAAACGCATTGGGTTGGGCTTACATACAATAATTTTCTCCTGTGACGACATAATGAATAGATGATAGATTGTAATACATTAATATTTGTGTATCATATAGTTCTTGGAGTATATGATTTGCATGATCGATGAGCAATATATAAGTAAATTATTATTTTGCATGTTTTAAAACGCATAGGGTTAGGTTTACACCATAATTTTCTCCTGCAACGAAACATGCAAGTTCAATATTTTAAAACAATTTATATAACAATTTTAAAGTATGTTGCAATTTTACTAATGATAGAATTACTTGGGCGTAAAAACCCTTGAGAGTGTCTATCTAGGGTTTGATTATTTCCCGTGCAAGGCCTAAGGTCTTGCCATACCTTGTTTGGGTTAGTAATCTTTAATTTTTTCTCACGATAAAATTGGCTTATACTTTAATCTTATAGAATCTAAATTGTATTATCCGTATTTTTATATATCACTTGTGGATTATAAAATAAAATGGACTTTTAAATACATAGACGTTTAAACGAGAGAAATTTTTGTAAATTTCTGCTACGAGGATGTTTGCATGCTTCCTTGTACACATTTTTTGGTACACTTGTTTTATCAAATCTATATCCTATAAGATTAAGTCTTTGTCATCCAACTATGATATCACTTGCAATTGTTTTCTACTCTAGGACAAGCCTAGATGAATTTCAACCCAAGGTAATAATAATCGTATGGTTAGAGCTGAGATCAATTATTACAGATTTTGTATTGGACGTGTTGGGGCAACATTGACTAAGATCTCCTTTAGGTTTTGACGATGACAAATAAACATTCGCAACACTTAAAATAGCAAACGATAGCCAAAATCCATAAAACGGATACAGCGGGTCTGACGCGCTGGTCACGCTTTAGCACGTGGTCAGCGCGCCACGCACGGCATCCGTTTTTACGGATTTTACAAATTTGGCTTTCCTTTTACTCGACACATGTGGAATCTTTAATAAAGGTATGTACATGGTACCTTGAGCATTTGGGAACACTCCAAATAAGGTTTAGACTTAAAAAAGAGCAAAAATAAATCCTCTCATTTTTCAACAAAACGCCAACTCATTTACTTCATCTAACACCTCTAGCCAATGCTGAAACTTCTTTTCTAAACCTAATATGAATATACCTTCAACATACCATCAAACGAAAGTATTAATTTGACCTTAATCTGGATTTACGTTTTTCCTAATCATGTAACGGGTTTTACTCATTTATTGGTCAAACTAAGTCAAATGTCACTTTGCGTAAACGCATCCTTTCTTGTTACGGGACATGCTTTACTTGAGATGCAAAGCACTTAGCTTGTTTGCATCAAGATGATTAGTGATCAAAACTATTGTTGATAATCATGGATTAAGTCTTAATGACTACTTGAGTTTGTGGTAATTGAAGATTAATCTTACTTTGATCCTTCTTACCTCTTTCTATATAAATGTTTTACAAACTCGTACACTCCTACATGTATTCCTCACATATCACATACACCTCACTTTTCACCTAAACACTCTACAATCATTTGTTAATCCTTCTTCCAAAACAAATGATTATTCTCTTCTTTCAACACAATCTAAACATTCCTTCCCATTTCTCAAATACATTCCCTAATCACTATTACCTACCTCTTTTCTCTCTTAATGACAATATGATTAAACCTCCATAATCGATCCTTTGATTATCGCCTTCATCTTTGTTTACAACTACAAACCTTAAACCTTCCTAGCTTAAACCTTCCTCAAAACATACCCACATGGGACAACTCGCATTCCCTTACACATTGTAACATCTTGTACTTGTTGTCCCTTTCATTCCTAACATAGGCTCCCTTCCATCACATCTCAACATTCTCTACCACACAATCCATATTCATTCTCTTCTTCGTCTCAACACACACACACACATCCATTTAAATTCAAATTATACACATATACTCACAACTTCCTCCATACACTTCTCCTCACACATTCCTTAGTTTGAATTCAAATCACACACTCACACACTTAACAAACTTCTCCAACACACTTCTACCCTTCCTAAGATTTGAATTTTGAATTTTAAATGTTAAGCTCTCTTCTATCACATCAACATTACATCTTATCCAACTCATTACAACTCATATCTTACTCATTCTAACTCTTATCCAACTCACCCTTATCCTTAACATTCAAATTTTAAATTTGAATTATAAACCAAAGGCTCATTTCCATCACATCAATGCCAACTCACATCCTTCACATCTTTATCCCACATATTGATATTTGAATTTGAAATTCAAATTATTCCTCTCAACATCCACACTTCCTCTCCAAGCCAAGGAATATTCCTTTAGCATATTCTTTGTATCCTAACTATGCCAACTCATCCACTTAAACATGGTTAGTTTCTAACTAAACCAAATACATGTGAGAAATACCTAAACATACTCTTTGTCCAATGGTTATTTTCTATCTCCTTGAAGTTGGACAAACATCCCCAAATCTTCTCTTTATTACTTCACAAACGTTTTTATCAAATGGCTATTTGAATTGGTTGACCTTAAGTGTAAGAATAATGGAAATGTCAAAGCATGAAGTACAATTGAGGGTTTATCAAGAATATGTATTTAAAACATAAAAAACCTGAAAAATAGAATTGGGGTTCTAACGCACTGGCCACGCGCTGACACATTGCTAGCGCGCCACTTTTGAATTACATTTTCCTATGTTTGGATTTTTGGCCTATAAATACCTCACCTCTTACCATTCTGTTAGCCTTAAAATGTGAACGACATTTACGGAATTACATTAGTTATCAATAGCCGGATACACAAGGACTAGTTATGACATATTGCATAAGATAGGCGTGTCTAGGCTATATATATCCCCTATTTACTTCAAAGAAGGGGTGAGGTCTCATAGTTAGTGTGTGTTTTATTTCTTTCTCTCTCTAATAAACACGCATCTTTTCTTCATCTCTCTACTTTCTCTCACTATGGCTAATTATCTATTTTGGCCTCCCCGATTTCCGGATCGTGTTTTATCTTGTGTTTTTTTATGTTTAACAATTGGCATCGGCGCACGGGTTGGGAGTTTTGTATGTATGTTTGCTCGAAATAAGCTTCTTTTTGCTTATTTCGTGATTTTTTTTATGCTTAGTTTGGCTTAATTTTGTTTCTAAATCATGTTTACAACTTTTCACGACAAAAAGGCACAAACTTGGCTTAAAATATTTGTTTTGATCTAAAGTTTGTGACTTTATGCTTTATAAACGTGTTTAGAACAAGCTCTAGCTAGAAAGGTTGTAACTCTCTTGCTTAAAATCATCGGCTTTATGATTTTAGTTATGTTTTTGGTTTGAAAGGACGAAAAAAGGACATTTAGTTTTTGAAAGATTATAACCATCTTTGAAACATGAGAACCACGCTTGAAAGATGAGAAGCATCTTTGAAACATGAGAACTACACTTGAAAGTGAGAACGATCTTTGAAACATGAGAACTACGCTTGAAAGATACGAACCATCTTTTTGAAAGTTTGAAACTTGCGAACCAAGTTTACTTTCAAAAGAATGAATGAGATTTTTGAAAAAAGATGCGAATGACTTATTTGAAAAATGCGACTGACATTTTTTGAAATGATGCGAATTACATTGTTGCAAAGAGATGTGAATGACACATTAAAAGGAGAAGCGACTTTGCTAGACATGCGTATGTGAACAATGCTTAAAGGGAATAGACATACATGCGACTTATATTAATAAAAGATGCGAGCTTCACATTGGTTAAATACAATATCTTGCATCAAGTAAATCAGAAGTTAAGTCAGCATAGTTGGTTGTGCGTGGTACTATGACAAAAAGGACCTGGGTTCTATTATAACACCTCCATTTTTGACATATAGCAGCGGAAGCTAATCTGGGGTATTATTTCATAGTACAACAGTCATAATCATAGAAAACGACTCGAAAGAGACGTTTTTAAAAGATAAACTATCATTCATTATTTCATCAGAGTTTTTACAAACAGAGGTCCCAAAATCTACATGAAAACATAAAGTTTGAATGATAACAGTTTAGCCATCTTCAAGTCCATGCCACTTCGTGCCATAAGATGTTCAGTTACCTGAGATAAACATGCTAAAAAGGTCAACACAATGGTTGAGTGAAATTCATAGGTTTATAATAAATAGTGTGAATACAAGTCATCATAAGAGTGGGTTACGTTGTTATACACCCATAAGTGTAATAATTGCAATAAGTTCAATTATTACGGAAAACAGTATTATTGCGTTTAAGCTCATGGCACTCAAACTGACTAGTGTATATATCAATAATGATATATATAAAGATAATGGCCCCCCGTGTAGATAATTGCCATTTACCTATGAGTTTCAAATATAGTGCGTTTGGTTACCTATCTGGCTAACACAAACAGGATTCGTCAATCCCAATAGGCCTATTCACAATATTCACGTTCACTCGCAAGTGATTAATGGTCCATGATGGTGGGGGTCTTTTGGCATAAAGGGACTTAGACAACAGATGCAATAATATATCAGGATAACATACATTTAGAAAACACTTGTATTCATGGTTTATAGCATGTATCCCCCTCACGGGTTTATGAAATAGAAGATTTAAAAGTGAGGCTATGAACTCACCTTAACAGTATAGGGAAATCTGATTGATGGCAAAAGTATATCAAGTGAAAGTAACAGCTTCGTCACGCAACCTGGGGTAATATATAAAGTCTTAGTGTGATAGTTTATGTTTCAAAACTTCATAAAGTTTTAACGTATATCATTGATTTATTAAATTATGGAAATATTGTATCGCTATTCGAGCTATCATAATCCAGAGGCCATGTAGTATCGTTTGAGGAGCCAGGGCACTTTAAATCGTAAACCCAACAAACTCATCAAAAAGAAGACTCAAATGAAACCCTTCATATGAAATTCCCTAGTAACGTGATACGATAAGATTTTTAAGTTTCTTCAAAAGTTAGTTGATGATAAATTATGTTAAATATATAACGAAATAATGCGTCGATTTATGATTAATAACGATAAATGTGTCGGGTTTTAATAAAATCGAGTTTTATAATATTAATATATATTTTTATAATTTATATAAAAATATTATATTTTATATTTTTAAGTTTGCAAAATTGGCAATATATACCCTTGGTTTATAAACTTTTACAACTTTAGTCCTTTATATATAAAGTATATATAATTTAAACCTTTAACTTTGAAACTTGGCAAAATAGGTCCTTATAGTTATAACTTTAGAATAATGACATTTTCAGCCCCTTTAGTTATAAATTTCAGAAAGTTACGATATATACCCCTATGCATGGAAATATTTGCAAAACAAGTCCAAAAAGCCATGCAAGCTTATTTTAGGATTCCAAATGATATTTGCAGGTTATAGCTTATTAGAATAAGCTAAAATAAGATGTTCTAACGTAACAAAAGTTTAGAAAAAGGATTCGTTAGCTAGAAAATCAAAACGGGTCGTTTTTAGGGTTTTAATAAAAAACACATGGGTTTGAGGATTCAAAGCTTCAAACAAGAGTTCATATATGATCTTAAGAGTATTATGAACATTCTAATACAGAATATAAGCTTATGGAACAAGATCTTAGGCTTACTTGAGCTAAAATGGGTCGAAATAGGTTTTTATGACTCGTACGCCTAGGAATGGCTTCAAGACTTCGTTTTTCTTGCTTCTTGGCTTCTATTCTGAGCTTAGGGACTTCTCTTGATCTTCTATTGCTGCTAGGGAATGGTTAGAACTCCATTTGAGTGTGTGAGATGAGTTTTGAGGGATGATTTGAAAGGGTTGCTTGGTTCGTGTATTTATAGGCTGAAAATACCCTTAATGCCTAAGTTTACTTGGTGTAAGATATATAGGGCTAGAGTAGTGAGTATTGAGGGCTAGGAGGGTGAGTAATATAAGCTAGAAACTAGATATGAGATGTGGAGGGGGGTTTGGAGGCCATGACTAAGGAAAGAAAGACAAGGAGGTGATTTTTGTAACTTGGTAAGCAAGGTGGTGATGGAGGTGCTTGTAAGCTACTTGGGTGGCTTCTTGGCGATGTCATAGAGGTTCTAGGGTGCTTGCTTGAGGTGCTTGTTGCTTAAAATGGGTAAAAATGAAAGAAAAGGGGTGCCGTGTTCATTTTATTTCGGGTTAGGGTTTAGGGTTTTAATTTCTAGTTAGGGTTAGGGTTTAAGATACTTTAGGGTTTAGGATTAGTGTTAAGATTAAGGTTTAGGGTTTAGGATTAAGGTTTAGGGTTTAGTTTTAAGTTTTAGGTTTAAAGTGAAATTAGGGTTTTAGGGTTTTGTTTAGGGTTTAGGGTTTTAAATTAGGGTTTTAGATGACTTAGGGTTTAAGTTTAGGGTTTAAGAGTCATGCATTAAGTGCGTGCACCTTGTGTTAAAGTGGTGGTAAGAAACTAGAATGAATTTGGAGGTAAAACGGCCTAGTTTGACTTTCTTGCATTATTGACTTGTACATTGTGTTTTAGAAAGTTATAACTTGATTTAGGAGGGGAAAGATATTTAAATGTGGTGTATTGATATTTGTACACATACTTTAAAGGCTTGTACATTCATTTTATATGTATACATTACATATAATTAGGGTTTTGATATAAACGTTAATGTTTAATGCTTGTTTTGATATAACATTTTGAAAAGTACGTTAAATGGATAAATTACTTGGTAAAAATGATATTAAGATATAGACTTGACATATTAGGATGTTTACATGATGTAAACATAGATAGAGATGGCATTGGTAGAGGTTGCGTGAGCTCGTTTACTTTAGAGATGCAAGTTACATTGCATAATGAGATAAAGCAAAAATTTCTCAGTAAAAAGGTAGTATATATATAATAGATGGATATTACAGTGCATCTAATTCAATAGATGGATATTTACATTGATGAAAATTACGGGTTGTTATATCTATACATACTAGCGAACTTATTTTTTTTACAACCCTAAACTTTAAATTTTGTTGCATCGTTAGTCCTTGGTTAGTGAAAGGTATCAATAGTTAACTAATTTTTAGTTAAACCCTTTAACGACACACATCTTTCACCATCAGTAATTCGTTAGTAATATTACTAACTATCGTTAAATAAGACAACATATGACCCTTAACGACAATTTATTTCATCGTTTGTCCTTAGTTAATGAGCAATCAAACCTTAAACCAAAACCAACAACAAAACAAGCACAATACATTACACTCAAAAAGATCCTTCATAAGATTTACTTAAACGACAAACAACTAGTTTTGGTACTTTAATGATAAGTGATTACGAAGTTGATTTGGTATTTCTTATTTGAGATTGAAGTGGGATTTCACGAAGGAGTGTACTTATTTCATCATTGAGACTTCCTTCTACTTTCTATCCCTTTTCTTCGAACCCCTCTATCGAATGATGACTTGCTTAAGCATAGAAGAACTAAGATTAAGACTTGGATTATCTAGTTATACCTGATTTAAGGAGTTACATTGTAGTGCTCATAGTGTATATCTATCACTTAAAGGAGTTACGTTGTAAGTGTCACACACAGATGTAGATATGGATAATTTCAAGAGGTGGTGTACTTCTTATACTTTTGATGTTGGGTATAGAGTACTTAGGGATTCTGACATATCAGACCTCTCTACATCATTCTTCAATCAACAATAGTGCAAGCTTAAGTAACAAATATGAGGGGTTGTACTTCAGTTTCAAGTTTGGAATATCGGGTTTACTTCAATAGTGGTCAATATAGATAGCCAACAGAATACGAGGTTGGTAAGTTAGTCAGAGGGAATAAAGAGTAGAGATGTGATCAGCAGTTGATTCTCATAAGATAGATTTGAGCTATAAAACGACAAAGGTACTTCACAGTCTAAGCAAAATTTTCAAAGTTTCTCAACGTTGTTCAAAACTTTTCAAGAATTTTCTTAAGACATGATCATCTCGAGTATATGAGTGTACACGACAATGATGCTTTTGAGATATCGTAACCATCATGGGGGAAGAATCGTGTACGTGGTGTGGTAGTTTTACGGGTCAATAAAGATATTGGTTTTGTAGATTCGTACTGGGTATTGTGGTTTCTACTTCATTTGATTGGTTTGTGTGAAGTATTCTGCATACGTGAGAGGATTTGATGTTGATTTCTTACATGTTCCTCCGAACGGATAATCACCAAGACCTAATGGAAAGCAGCACTAGTATTTGGTGTGGTTTACTTCTTTCTTCTACAAAATTCCGCTGTTCACTTTAATGAAAAAGTTAGAAGATCGTAAAAGTCTCATAAAAGTTTCGAATATGCTCAAGATAGGGTTATTGGTTTGGGGGAAGCTGGTTCAGAAACTTCGTCAAAAAAGTATATGAAGAAATATTTTTAAGGCATGTAGTGTGAATTAGGGTAAGTTAACCCAGTTCACATATTATAGTGTTTCTTCAACAAGTAAAGACAAAGAATATCTAAGCTAGAGTACAAGTACAAAGACAGAAGATAGAAGACATCTTCAGCATTGGATGCGCTTTGGAAGACTTTATTTTTATTGTATTTGTTCTTGTTAGGAAAATTATAAGTAATTCCGTATGTCACCACATTGGGGGAATATTGTTAGCCTTAAAATGTGAGCGATATTTACAGAATTACATTAGTCATCAGTAGCCGGATACGCAAGGACTAGTTATGGCATATTGCATAAGATAGGGCGTGTCTAGGCTATATATATCCCCCTTACTTCCAAGGAAGGGTGAGGTCTCATAGTTAGTGTGTGTTGAAACGCCCCTTTTCCGACTTAAAATTTGACCAAGAATTAAGGGTGCGTTTGGTTTGTTATTCGAAATCACTATCGGTATGGCTATCATAAGTGGGTAGAATGAGTTTAGAGATTATAACTCCATTGTTTATGTTTGGTATGAAATTCAAGATATGGGTATAACATTTAGTCAATAAGGTGGGTCCCATATGACTACTATTTTTATACAAAATAACATTAACTAATTAAACCTATATCTTTCAATATGCAAATGCAAATCACACTTCTTATTTTTTGTAATCCAAACTTTCGTGTTATAAAATATATAAAAAATCTAAATTTGGAGGTGTTATTTTGGGCATTTAAGCTTTCACGTATCCTTTATAGTATTTTTTTAGAAAGCTAATGGGTGTCATTTTTAATATGCGATGCAAAAATAGAAGAAAAAACAAATCTAAAACATGGCCCACTTGATAATTCCTACTTAAACCAGCCCTCTTACCCAGGAATGAGGCTATGGGTGTCCATTTCACTTTTTGATTACATTGATGATAACCAAACAATAACAATAACTATCATATCCATTCCTTGATTACGAAATCCTCATACCAAACGCACCCTAAAAACTTTGCGAAAACGAAAAATCGGGAATGACCTTGTGTCATTCCCTATATACTTGTTAAAATACATTCCAATTAGACATTTGAAAGTTTCATTATCATAAAATAGACTTTATGAGCTTTCCAACAATATAAAGAACTCATTCTAACTCCTTACGGTTTGGTTTTTACGACAAAAACAAAATTCGGAAAACTGCAGAACCCTTCAGCCAAGCGGCTAAGGAGCCTTGCTGGGCAGCTCCCTGCACCTTCACACACACCTTAACTCATTTTGGACACTTTATTATGAAACCAACTTCCTGAACTTGATATTACATAAAAATCTCCAGAATTCATTAAAACATTATATTACATCATTTCCTTACTTGTTTGTGGTCTAATTGACCCAAAAACATGTACTTTACGGGGGTTACCAAACACCCCGTTTAAATTTACTATTGACCCAATTGCATTCATCCATATACAAGACCAATACAAAAGATGTTGACATTTGACACTTAACACTTACAACCCATTTTACGTCACTTGGGGGTTCAACATCGTATCTAATACTAAGCTCTATACATACAGTACACACTTCTATTCCTTGCTTCTCAATCTTAACCATTTACCAATTGCTCTACCTTTATCGCAAAAACCTACAAAACATTACAACATAAACACGTAAGCTTTCGCTTAGTAAGTAAAAGACATAACAAGATATCATATTTCATTAAACACAATTGCATCATAACCATTAATCCATCATTCAATTGCAAACACATAAACTTACATACCTTACTAACTTTACAATTAGGCCAAGCATATCTTTGCTAGTACACATTACTTCTAAGCTCTTCCTACCTCAATTGGCATATCAAATATACAAAGCATAACTAGCTAGGTCCATCCACTAGCCCCATTCTTATTCTTAATCCAAACCACCTAATTCATAAACCTTCCATACATTTCATCAACACTAATCACATAACACATAACATACAATACAAGTATGATAACTCAATATAACATCTTGTTATAGTCTAATTACTTACCTTGAATCCAAGCCAAGGACACCAAGAACATCATCATCATCATCCATGCTATCCTTCCTAAACCACAATTATATTAAAGAGACTTCATAATATGGGTTTATACAACTCATAACTTACCCAATATCCATCATTTATCATCATATGATCATATCTTGATCATATGATGTAAGACCCAATTTCTTTATACTTAATCTTCAATTAACCTTAACCCTAATTAATAAACATCTTAATTCTTGCTTTAAAATATCAATTACCCAAAACCTCCAATTTGGTTACATAAACCGTAACTCAATAATTCTTTAATTCAACTTAATATAATGATTAATTACTTGTGGGAATCATTGCTAAGTGCTTAACCCTTTACATGGAAGTATAATCTTCCTCACTTCACTACTACAAAAAAAGCCATAGAAACTGGTCAAAATAGCCCATAAAAGTGGTTTTGGAACCACTCTCCGAGGGGGGTATCTTCATGATCGAAACATATGAAAACAGGTTATGCAACCAGTCTCTATTAGAAGAATCGACACCGGTTCTCTCTCTAAGATTTGGTCTCCATATTAAAATAAACACACATGTTTTATTGGAAATAGACATTGGTTCTCCCGCAACATGTCTTTATAAAAAGATCCAACATGTCTTTATATAGAGTAAAAAGATATATTTTTATCTGAAAACCTGTCTTTTTTTAATCTATTTTTTTTTAAATATTTTGGAATTCTTTAATAAATTCCAAAACTTACAAATTTAACCCACCAAAATAAAGAAAGATAAATACATCAAATATATATAAACTGATTTAGATGGACCAAAAATGTCAAAATCAACAAATTAAAGTAAATAAAGACAACATTATCATTTTGCTATATCAACCTTCCCTGGTTAAGATTGTGATAAGGTCGTCAGCTTTCATTTTGGAATATTTATTACATCTACATATCAGGTGAAGTCATAAACCTCACTTTACTTATTTTACATGTTTTATAAACCTCGAGGGGATACATGCTTTGTTACACTCTTTTACGTACTGCGTTTATCATTATAACAATGTGCTTACATTTTTGGAAATGATATGATTTATTTTGTCAAGACTTGAGTGAAATTCATAGCCTCCATTATCAATCTTTCATAACCCGTGAAGGTATACCTGCTAAAAATTAACGAAACAACCTTAACATGTTATTCTGACATATCATTACAATTGTTGTTTAAGTTATCTATCCTACAAGTCGTTAAATTTACATTCAAAGTCGTTTAAATTGACTTTGGGAATATTAATGTGTTAATATTAACATCCTACAAGTCATTACATTTGACTTCAAGTCGTTTAAATTGACTTTGGATATTAAAAGTTGTCTAAGTTATCTATCCTACAAGTCGTTAAATTTGACTTCAAGTCGTTAAATTGACTTTGGATATTAATGTGTTAATATTATAAATCCTACAAGTCATTAAATTGACTTCAAGTCGTTAAATTGACTTTGGGATGTTAATATGTTGATATTATGAGCTCTTCAAGTCATTAAATTGACTTTGGATGATAATGTGTTGGTGCCATGAGGTTAGGCAAGGAACATGACCAATCAGATCAATCAGACCAATCAGATCAATCAGACCAAACAGACCAAACAAGACAATAACGCAATAATACACTGTTACTATGATGATTGTATTCGTTGCAATCATTACTAATAACGGGTGTATAATAACAATACCATTTTCTATAATAATTGTGTTTATACAATTATTACACTATGACTTGTATTCAAACTGTTTATCAAACCTATGAATTTCACTCAACCATTGTGTAGACTTTTTAGCATGTTTATCTCAAGTAATTAAGCAACTTACGACACGGAGTGGCATGGACTTGAAGATGGCTGAACTGTTATCATTCACACTTTATGTTTTAGATTGTGGGACCTGCATTTTGTAAAAACTCTGATTATAATGAATGATAACTAAATTTTCCAAAAACGTCTCTTTTAAGTCGTTTTCTATGATTATGATTGTTGTATCCATGAAGTAATACCCCAGATTAGCTTCCGCTGCTATATTGTAAAAATGGGGGTGTTACATGTTATTTTTGGTAGCAATCTTCGCGGTAACATCATTGACAAATGTACGATTTCGAATGACTCACTAAAAATAGATAATGTAGAACATGTAGATAACTAAAAAATTTAACTTGCTAAGTGTAGGACAAATATGTGATAATAAGTATAGAGTAACTTTCTCTGAACATGATAGTGAAATCACTAAGGATGGTAAGGTTATAGGTAGAGGTATTAGGAAGAAAGGCTTATATGTGACGAAATTAAGAGATAAGCCAAAAGACAAAATTTATCTTGCAACGATTGATGAAAATTCCACGTTGTGGCATAGGAGATTAGTTCACGCTAATATGCGTCTCATTCAATCGTTAGCATCTAAGTAATTAGTTAGAAACTTACCTAAGCTTAAGTTTGATCAACACTTCTGTGATGCTTGCAAAATTGGAAAACAAGCTCACGCCAGTCACAAAGCTAAGAATATAGTCTCAATGACTAGATGCTTAGAACTCCTTCATATGGATCTCTTTGGTCCATCCGCCATACGGAGTTACAGAGGAAATCACTACACCTTAGTCATAGTAGATGACTACTCTAGGTATACTTGGACTAGATTCCTTAAGGATAAAACCGAAGCCTTCGATCAATTCGAAATGATTAGTTAGAAAATTCAAAATCAATTAGTATGTACAATAGTGTCAATAAGAACCGACCACGGTAAGGAATTTGATAATGAGGTGCAATTTAGAGAGTTTTGTAATGCCAATGGAATTTCACATAACTTCTCGGCTCCACGAACTCCTCAATCAAATGGCGTGGTTGAAAGGTAAAATAGGACACTTCAAGAAATGAGTAGGACTATGTTGAATGAGCAATCGTTACCACAAAAGTTTTGGTGTAACGCCGTAGATACTTCAACATACATTCTCAACCGAATCCTAATTAGAGCCATCCTAGGAAAAACACCTTATGAACTCTTTAGAGATAGAAAACCTACTCTTGATTATTTTAGAGTGTTTGGAAGCAAGTGCTTCATTTTAAACACTAAAGACTACATTACCAAGTTTGACCCAAAGTCATACGAAGGTGTCTTTTTATGTTACTCCCAAAATAGTAAAGCCTACATCATCATTAATAAACACACTAGGAAAATCAAAGAATCACTCAACGTGACATTCGATGAAACTCCTCCACCCTTTAAGACATCACCCTTGGTGGATGATGACTTAGATGAAGAAGAAGCAATTAAGGGTGCCGATAAGAAAATCTTAGAAAATGACATTGAGGATGAAACTTTAGAGATTGATGAAGTAGTCAATATTAAGGAATCTAGAAACCATCCATTATTCACTACGGACGAGTACACTTGCTCGTATGTGTCGCCAAGAAGCCCGGTAACCATGTTATAAATTCAAAACTTGCACACATCATGACACATCAGCATTTGAGAATAACAAGTATTTTGTATTAGTCACTTAACTCCCTTCGTTTTTTTCCTTAATTTGATCCTTTAAGTTGCGGATTTAAAAGAAGGATTGTATGTGGCCAGTTTCTATCATATTTTGATATGGTTATACTTCATATCATTCATTCTTTTTAAGAGCTTAACTTAGTTTAGGAAACCTAACAACTCTCCAATATCCCTCTATATTATAGTTCTCCCCATCACTTATACCATGTGTCTTTTCTCCATATGATGTTGCTCACATTCTTTCATTATCAATATATTATGTTGCAAAAAAACTAACCCTTAATGTAGGTTAAGCATTGTAAGAATTTGATCCATGGATTCGCTAATAATGAAGGGTAGTAAACAAGGGGAAGTAATAATCATGGGGGAGTAATGAGCTAGGGGGAGTAGAAAGCTCGGATTGACTGCCTTTTTGGAGAGAAAAGAGTTTAAACGGGCACAGTAATAGCAAGCTCGGAGTGCCACCTTTTTATTCCTCCTCGGATGATGCAGATGAAGTTAATAGTGGGCTTGCGTTGTTTACGGAGGCCTGTAGTGCGGAAATTCAAGCTTCTAAACCAAAAATCCCATGAAACCAAGTACACAGAGATCATTACGGTACTCATGATTGTTTAGTGGCGGCTTACTGAAATGCCATTGACTCGAGTAATTTTTTTTATTAAACGAAAAATCCCGATATTGATCCTTGACTCTTTCACGGTATTATTTTTTAAATTATAATATAATTCTGATTCTAGAATTATTCTCAAGTTATAGAAGACTCAAAAAGCTTTTCAATGATATAAGGAAAGACCTCTAACTCCTTACGGTTGATTTTATACGACATTTACAAAATCAACAAAACCAAAAAACCCTTCTGATGCACTTAACCGCCAAAGCCTTTATGAGGCCTTTAACCGCCGACCAAGATCCCCAGTCGCCGGCCAACTGCCTCAGGCTTGCATATTTTTCACAAAGCCTATTTTTGACCCATTTCCGCAATTACCAAAGTGCTTAAGTCTTTAGCACAACATATATATCTTGGAAAACATTTTTGAACATAACAAAACATGACTTATGTTTTTACAAAGCACGGAGGCGTGAAACTATTGTTACGCGGTTAACCCAAACGTTCTATATTCGACCCATTACTTACATAACTTGTTCATGAACTACTAAGACCACTTCAAACTGAACATAAACATGGTTTGACGTTGTTCTAAGACTTCTGTAAACATAAAGGGGCGTGACAAGTTATATCAAAGTGCTAGGATGAGTCGCTCGTAACTTATACCGAGCGTATCCGTCTTCTATCAAAATGCACCTCTATCATCAAAAGCCCCCCAACATCTAATTTTCATTACCTACATAAAACATAGAATGAGAACGGTAAGTCCTTGCAACTTAGTGAGTAAATGGAATAATCAAATAATGCTTGCAATTCTAAAACATAAATCATAAATCAATGATTCTACATATGGTACGACTTGTTGTCGTCTTATTACTTGTATAATGCACGTGTATAATTTCTAAACACATGATATGACTAGACGATACTTAATCATCCTATTTTTACATGACAACTTACCTAGCCGACGAGTACTCTTCTTGGGGCACTATTCTATCATCGTGCTTGTTTGACTTGGGTCATCCACGTAGGATGTGAGTACTAATTAAAGTACAGACGTGAGTACTAATTAAAGTACGGGTCATCCAATTAGGACGCTTTGGTCATCCACTTAGGATGCTTTAGTCATCCACTTAGGATGCATACTAGACAAGAACGGGTCATCCACTTAGGATGCTTGTAGGGGAATTCTATATCGTGCGCTTCTTGGGCACGCTACATGATTATTGGTGCGTTTCTGGGGCACCCTAAACTTGACAACGATGCTCCTTGTGAGCATCCTATACATGATAACGATGCTCCTTGTGAGCATCCTAAACGTGATACGATGCTCCTTGTAAGCATTCTAGACATGATATGATGCTCCTTGTCAGCATCCTAAACATGTGTTAGCCTTAATTATATTAAGTCAAACAAGAATGTTATCGGTCTTACAAAGTCAAACTAGGTCTTGTATTGTAATAGGCTAGTCGGGTTCAACGGGCTTGGTTTGTAATCTAATATTGTCCGTGTTTCGGGCTCAAAGCCCAAGATATGCCAAGCCCGGCCCATGTAGAAAGCCCATACGCCTACTACTTGGCATTGGGTATAAAAGGACCCTCTCCACACATGGAGAGGGTGTTGGTTACCATTTGCATAGTTTGTGTGTGTGTGTAATCTTCCACCTCTCTAGTTTCTCTCTAATAAATCTTCCAACTTTTCTTTCTATCTTTCTAGCCTTTTTGCTTATTGGTATAGCTTATGTTGTGAAATGGATTAAGCTTTTGGGATAACATTTGGTATCAGTCGCCACGGGTGGGTTTAGTGTTATTTTTTGTTGTGCGCTTATTTGAGCTTATTGTTGGTTTTGGCTTATTGTTTTCTTAAGCTTATTTTATTTTTCAAAATTTTGATTTTGGGCTGTTCAACCTGTACAACACAACAAAACAGTTTTCAACAAAAACAAAATTCGTTGTGTTAACAAAATTCGTTGTGTTGGCCTACTGTTTATTCTCATAACACGTTTTAAAAGAAAATTCCTTTCTTACTTACTTTTCATTTTTTTTGAGGTTAACCGATCGAGTAACCCTTCAAAGATCACCGAACGAGTTTTTTGAAAGAGGACAACCGATCTAGTATCATTTGTATAAGAACCGAACGAGTGTAAGTTAATAAGAGCCGAACGAGTTAACGCTTGAAAGGACCGAACGAGTTTTATTAATCTCCATGAGAAAACCGATCGAGTTCAAAGTTCATCAACCGAACGAGTGTAATCTTGAAAGAGCCGAACTAGATCATTCACTTGAGAGCCGAATGAGTAAAAATACAACAACGACCGAACGAGTCAAATACTTGTCCACCGAACGAGTTCTCGACAAGAGTGAGCCGAACGAGTTTTCTTGAAAGAGCCGAACGAGTATAATTATAAAAGAGCCGAACGAGTTTTTTTACTAGTGCAAACCGAACTAACTAAAACGAGGACAAAAACTTACACGTTTTAACTAATTTTCGGTTTTGTTGTTCTCGAGTGACGGGTAACGAGGGATTGAGAATTTATCCATCGTGTTCGTGTCGTCGTTTTCGATCAACGTGGTATATTTATTTTTTTTTTTAACACCGTCGATTATACCGTATGAGTCCAAAAGATCAAAATCCATTACGTTGCAATTGTATTAAAAAATCTCAACGAAGAAGATGCATGTATATTTTTATATATTTGTTTAAATTTTAAATTTTACACTTTTAACCTTTAACTTTCAACCATTTTAAATTTTAAACCTTTCATGTTAATCATTTCTACAATTTTATCCTTAACTTTAAAATATTTTCAAGTTTAACCTTGGTTCTTTTAAACAAGTTCAATTTTTAGTCATTTGTTTTTCAAATATTTACTATTAGCCCCTAGTTTTTTAAAACTCTTTCACTTTTAACTTTTAATTTTCTACACATTTTTCAATTAGCCTTTAGAATTTTTAAACAATTTTCAAATTTAAACTTACTTTGTATAACACTTTTCACTTTTAGGTCTTTACTTTTCAATATTTTTTTTGTAATCATTTAGTTTAAAAATAACCGTTTGTCGTTTTAAGCTCCTCTATCGTTAACAAAAAGTTCAAGTTTTTCAATTTCAACAACGATTTCAACCAAAATTAATTTTTGTTTCACGGTTTCTTCTTGATTTTGTAAAATCCCGCGAAAGATACGATTCTTTTCTCGGTTTTAATCAAAGATTTGTAAAATCCCGTGAACATTAATTGATTTCAATCCACAACTACAATCCTACTATTACATACTTAGATCCGATATCCATTCACCCACAATGTCAAATACCATTACCAATTTGCACAACACAAAAACATCAAGTGTTCTTCAGAATTGACACAGTTTATTCGTGTTCAATTTCTTAACATTCAAGAGAAGTCATGAATTTCAAGAAGTATATGCATGCACAGTCTTAAGAAATCAAGTCTCTATTTAGTTTCTCTCAGAAACTTCAAGACTATGGCACGATGCCTATCTTCAAGGAACGTTCTCTCAAGACTAGGATTTCTAGAACAAATTTACTAAAGTTATACTTTCTAGGACTGATTGACAACTACTTTGACTAATCTCAGAAAAAGTTTGAAAATGCGTTCAATTCAGAATTCGAAAAAAAAATGGTATGAGGAATATACACGATACAATGCTCAATCCTTCAATGATGCAATGATCTGTACCATAGATTCCATTCGGAAATACATGCTTGAGATAATTCTTCTCTCAACAACGGACTCTACATTTGTTGAAACAAAAGACGTTGATGCAGACACAAGAAGATCATTCAAATCAAACCAAGAATTGAATTTTGATCATGAAATGGTGATTTAGTTGTCAACACAAAACTCTTGTTCTGAAGACAAGGAGACAGTAATCAGAGGACTGGCATCCAGCAAATCAGCAAAGGAATGCAGCTTGAATTCTGAAACACAAGATGTTCATGCAATCAAATACAAGATGTCAAAAGCAAAAGAAAGATGCATGACATATTTTTGATCTCTTCATTCACACCTTCAAGTTCTGTCAAAAGGAGACTTAAAAAGGCACGCAATCGAAAAATGGATTCAGACGGGCATTCATGTCAATCTTTGGTCAAGATGTTGATACTTTCACAAGAACAATGCTACTCAACGTAGATCAACTACAAAAGCAACTTGACAAAGATAAATTTCAAGAAGATGGATCCATGACAGCCTTTTGGGTGGTAAACAACCAGTTCCAGAAGTTCATCAATTCAAAGTTTACATTGGATTATGACAGTCAAATGACAGACACGTACTTTGTTGAATACACTGGACTCGAGGTTCAACACTTCAGAGATACACTACTCCAACACCTGGGTAATGTTAAGAAGTCCGTTGCTGAAAGAACACGTCATCAAAGACAGTATGAAAGAAGGGTGAATAAAAGACAGATGCAGACGCAAGAGAGTAAGATTGATATGGGTAAAGCATTGGATGTGATTGGTTGACACAGAAAGCATTAGGACAGACTCAACAGTGCAAGATGACAGCCAGCAGGTCAGGGAATGATACAGATGCTGATGATGCAGATATCAGACCCATTTATGATGAAGAGCCAATGGCTGAGGTACAATTGACTGCTGAATGCAATATCTTTGCTATAGGACAACAGCATACTGAGCAACCTGAAATCATTAATGAAGGTAGGGTTGACCAGTATCCTGAAACATGTCAAGTTAAAAGTCCTATGCTTGATTCATCACCTGATAACCAGACAACTGAATACTCAAAACAATCACTCGAGTCTGAAAATATTTTGCTCAAAGAGACAGTTGCCCAATTTCAAAAAGATTTTTCAAGAATGGAAGCACATTGCATTGCTCTCGAACTTAAATATCAAAATCAATCTTTAAAATCAGGGCAACATGGTCAAATTTTGAATGAAACAAGTAATAAAGCCAAGATTGAAAAGGAAATTGATGTACTTGAAACAATGAACATCGAATTAGAACATAGTGTGGCTACATTACGTAAGGAAAATGAGACTTTGAAACAGCATTACAAAGATTTGTATGATTCTATTAAAATCACGAGATCTAAGACTACAGAACAGACAACATCTTTGCTTGCTAATAATGCTGAATTAAAAGCTCAGATTCAGGAAAAGGTTTTTGCAATTGCTGCTTTAAAAAATGACTTAAGGAAGTTAAAAGGAAATAGTGTAGATACTAAGTTTGATAAAACATCAGTCTTGGGGAAACCGGTGTTACCATCACTAAGAAACCAATCAGTTGTTAGACAACCGAATGCGTTTAAATCTGCAAGGGCTCAAATGTCAAAACAACGGTTTGCCTCCCAAGTTGATGTGAACAAGAATTTGTCAAAACCAGTCACTCAACATTATTTGCCTAAGAAAACAGAATCCACCTTTGCAAAACCTGATCACATGATTGCATCTAGCTCATCTAGGAATAGTTCTAAGAACATGCCAAGATTTAGTTCAAATGACATGGTTCATAATCACTATCTAGATGTAGCTAAGAAAAAGATACAAGAAAGAGATAGGAACTCAACAACTAGTGTGCCTACTTCTGCGAGAATTCAAACCACTACTGATGATAGGAAACCAAACCCTAGGAGCAACAATCAAACATCTAGGAGTTTGCCTGTATCTAAGAGTAGTCGCGTTACGATAACGGCTGTGCCCAAAGCAGATCACTCTAAGAGTTCTAGTTCTTTTTCAGATTCCAAAAACTTTGTTTGTTCTACATGTCATAAGTGTGTCTTTAATGCAAATCATGATGCTTGTATAACAAAACTCCTGAAGGAAGTAAATTCACGTGCTAAGATTCAATCCCATAAGACCAGAAACAGTAACAAACCCGTAGATCAAAAGAGTCATACTCAGAAACCTGGTAGGCAGATCTTTATAGGACATAGGTTTTCTCCTAATAAGACTTCCGCTGTGTATGAGAAAACATCTCCTAGATCTGATCTTAGGTGGAAACCCACGGGTAGAATTTTCAAATCTGTTGGTCTTAGGTGGATTCCTACAGGAAAGTTATTCGACTCTTGCACAAGCAAGGTTGACAGTGAACCCCCACATGGTTCAAATGTAGATATCCCTCATATTCATGAATGCAAACAAACTCTGGATGTAAGTGCAGGTACATCAATCAATGTTCAGAAGGAACAAAGTCTTGATTTAAGTGCAGGTACCCTATATAATGTCAACAAGGAAAATCTCAGAGTATGGTTGCTAAAAAAGCTGATATCTCAGAAACCATTGTCAACGTGGATTCACAGAGGATGATACAGAAAAATGACGTTTGATCACAACAGATCAAGCCTCGAACCTCAAAGTAAAACGACGTTTGAAAAAAATGGTTCAAGCCTCGCACTACAATGTCAACAGAAGGTCATCAAGCAGTTGAGACAGTAACAACGTCAAATGAGCTGGATGTGCTATTCGGTCCTTTATTCGACGAATATTTCAATGGAGAAAATCAAGTTGTTTTAAAGTCTTCCGCTGTCACTACTACTGATGCATCAAATAAACGTCAACAACAACCTAATTCAACTTTATCCACTTCAACTCTAGCTACAACTGTTACTGCTGATGGAAACTTCAATTTGTAAATATTTTTATTCTTTCTTTATTTTTGATTTATAAAAAAAATTGAAAAGGAAAATACAAAAATATAATACCAACAAAACGAAAATACAAAACTATAAAACTAACAAAAAGAAAATAGAAAAATAAAAAACCTAGAAAAACAAAATATAAAATCAGAAAAAAAATTCAAAAATACCAAAAAGAATCTTCTCGACATGTCTCTTGGAATCGATGCGAGAGGTTTCAAATGCTTTCAAACATGTCATTTCTAAATTTTTCTCAATGACTTATGTACATATCAGTGGCATAACTCGTCCCGAATGTAAAAGGAAAGTGTACGCTTCATGCGCTTACTCTAAAATAAGAAGAGAAGTCTTCCTATCATGTTTTAAAACGTTGACATAATTTGTCAAAAAGAACTTTCATGTCAAAATTGTCTACAATAATAATTTGTGTTATTTTTCTATAAAAGTGTATTTGTTAAAATTGTGTGTCCAACACTCTTCCTCGGAATAATTTTCAAAGAATTGTAGTACGAGAATGGTCATTTTATTGAATCAATTTCTGAGGGTGAGCTTTAAACGAAAGCCGTTTAGATTGTTGGATACAACACATAAAATGTCAATTTTATGTATCCAAACACATTCTGTGAAATTAAAATGTGGAAACTTATAATGTCAATTATTAATATACATTGTTCACTAAGGCATCTCACTCCGTCTTCAACATTTTGTGGTGTCATATCAATTTAGTCATTCCAATTCAAGTTTAATTAAATTATTGGTATCCCACATATACTGTTGAAGGGGAGCTATCAGAATCTGAAATCATGCAATATCGTGGTATAATTTTTCTCCCCATGGAATTTTTCATGTCAAATTTTAATCAATTGGTATTTCAAATACTAAGTGTTTTATTATTTAAAATAAGGGGAGAAAATTGTAATTAAAATATGATATAGGAGAATGTGATCTTTAAGACTCTAAGTGCAACTCTGTCCTTCATGTGCTAAACAATTTCGAATCTCGGAGCACATGTGTAGGGGGAGTATTTGAAAATAACAATGTCAGAAAATGGTTTTATGGTTCGATCTCATACCCAACAACCTATTAATTTCACGGACGAGTGTCTAAAGTCTAAAGGTGTTAGGTTAGGTATAAGTCCACGATTTCAACAGAACCGGAGTAGATCTACCCAAGGAAACTCCATCTTATTAAAATAGCAGTCCTTAGGTATGATTGGAGAAGAATGTGTATAAGGGAAGAATGCCGACTAAGATTGAGCTAACACTGGAACAATCATAACAAGGTGTTAGTAATGACGTCTTGGTAAGCATTGAAGGGGTTGAAGAATGAAAAAGAAATGTATGGATAAAGGGTGAAAAGAAAGAAGCCCTCCACACAACTTAGGCAGAAACAGGGTCAATACATAATCTATCAAAATCACAAAGATGATTGTTGATATTGAAGACGACATCATGGACCCAGTGATGCAATGCACAACCCTTCCCAGCCATTCGGGTTTCTCTCAAAAGAAACCTGTCTCATTTGTCACGGAGATACACACGTTATCTATTGACATCTCACTCCGAGATTGTTAGATAGAATAGTGGCAGTCTCTCCAGCCTCCGATTACCAAACCAAAATTGCACAAAGTCGAGTCTAGCCAAGAAGAGATCAAAGTATAAATCTCATTAGGACCCAATGTCAAAATACTCTTTGTGGAACACCATAAAGTTTCACAAGTTGTAACAAAGAGTCCTACGCATTATCCTTGAGATTTTGCCAAAACATCTAAGTGATACTTAAGTATTCACAATGAAGATTAAAATCCTGCTTGAGCCAACATCAAACAAGCTCTTGGTAGGTGACTGTCAAGATTCTACATGAATCGAGCTGTGCTAACTGGATATCAATTTGGTCCAGTAAATGAATTTACACTTAACAGAAATAAATTAACAATTTTGATTCACTCTTACCTGTTGTCTGCTTTGAGACATTCCGGTAATGAGAACTAGCAAGCATGGTGAATCTAATACATCTGTGTTAGAAGATCCTACGCTTTGAGCTGGAAACCCTGTCAAGGAGATTCTTTGAATCTACCTGATCACAGGTATAGTATTTATACTATAAAACGAGAAACCGGAGGTTAATGCAACCGAACTCAAGATGAATGACAAAGCCAAATTCATCTTTTATTGCTAACTTTTTATTCAAATAAGACGTCGGGTGTATGCAGCCTCATTCCAGCAAAGTCGGATTTCATAACCCACATGCTCATACTCAAGCCCTTAATTATTTTAAAATTCATCATTGCAACGTCATATAGTTGATTCGTAATCTTCCCCTACTATCAAATAGCCACAAGTCAAGATAAAGACTCATCAATTGGGGAGATTGTAGACTTATAATCATATATGTACAACAAAATGTAACAAGTTATAGCATGTTGAGTCAAGAGCACAAGTTGATCAAGAAGTAAAATCAAGATGATTCATGTCAAGGAGATGATGCAAGATAACGATCTCAAGAACTCAAAGTCAAAAGATAAAGGATACAAACAAGACAAGACCAAAACAAGGCAAAGCATAAACGTCAAAAGTCATATCTTCAACGACCCGGTGGTACGATATGAGTTTAAAGAAAGAGACCTCAACATTGGGGAGATTGAAGCCTTAATTATATTAATCAAACAAGAATGTTATCGGTCTTATAAAGTCAAACTAGGTCTTGTATTGTAATAGGCTAGTCGGGTTCAACGGGGGGGGGGCCCCGGGGGGGGCCGGGGGGGAAAGGGGCTTGTTTGTAAATCTAATATGTCCGTGTTTCGGGCTCAAAGCCCAAGAAGCCAAGCCGGCCGCATGTAGAAAGCCCATACGCATACTACTTTTGTCATTGGGGTATAAAAGGACCCTCATCCCACACATGCGAGAGGGTGTTGGTTACCATTTGCATAGTTTGTGTGTGTGATTGTAATCTTCCACCTCTCTGAGTTTCTCTCTAAAAGAATCTTGATGCTCCTTGTGAGCATCCTAAACGTGATACGATGCTCCTTGTAAGCATTTTAGACATGATACGATGCTCCTTGTCAGCATCCTAAACATGATACGATGCTCATTGTCAGCATTCTAAACATGGTACGATGCTCCTTTTAAGCATCCTAAACATGATACGATTCTCCTTGTGAGCTTCCTAAACATGGTACGATGCTCCTTGTGAGCATCCTAAACATGATAACGATGCTCCTTGTGAGCATCCTACACTTGACTTGTTTTTGGCTAAATCTGAATCATGACATGATAAGCAATACTCGGCTATTTTTGAGTCTATAAACATGAAAACCTTCTGCTATATCCGAAGCTATACAAACATAATTACATCATGTCTATTCTATTAACATAAAGCTAATCCGTTACTCACCTTTAGGTCTTGATTAGATTTCCGTAAGCTTTCTACGAGTACCTAATCATGATATAACCATACTAGGACAATTAGAACTTACTAACTCATATATCTAACATGTATTGAGTCTATATAACTTAACATAACCAAAAAAGTTTCTAATTCATCGTTAAACACCCTTTTTACAAAAGGCATTTTTTGCAAAATTTTGACAGTTTGCTGCACTTTTCTGATTTTGACCCACTTAAATCTGGATTTTAGACTTGGAACTAATTTTATTAGAAATTATACTCTTTTACCTTTTCAAAAATGTAAGGCACGCTCCTAACAGAGCTACGATTATTTTTCTATGATTTTCCAATGTGGGTATAATTTTTTGCAAACCTTGCTGTCCCAAATTAGGACATCACCCAAACGACCAACAACCCATAATAAGCTATCCCAATCTTTACCAAACATATATCCAGCTTATTTTACATGTTTAGGTCATTATTCTTTAGTCCTTAAGCCAAAATTACTTAATTAGGCATCACAATAAGTTCTAGCCAAACACCCCATAATTAAGCATAAGCAAGATCTAGTTCATAACATGCTTCTATTACACTTATAGACATATAATCAAAACACATGATTCTTAACCCAATCATGACATAACATATTTTCTAACATGAAATTAATCTTAATACACCATAACTAAAACTAGGTTTACATGTAATCATCGATTTACATAAAACCCTTAAACATGACAACTAAAAAGATTTTTAACATAATCTTACCTTGAATGGGATGTGATAAGAAGAACTTGAACACTTATAAGATTACTCCAAATCATCACTAATCACTTGCCTTGATCATTAACATTCTTGCAAAATGATTCTTTAATCCATTTGTGATAATTCTTAATAACCTAATACTAGAACTTTTCCCTCCTAAAATGATCTAAGAAAGCCAACACATATACATACGTGTCTTTATGTGAATAAACTCCTGAATATATTTCTTATTAGGACACAGGGAAATTTGGTAATTCTACCCAAAATATATACTTTGCACCGTTAATCCCTGCCGTTAGATATCTTTGTATTGTTAGTCCTTTCTGTTAACTATTTTACACCAACGGTCCTTATTTCTAATAGAACTTAACGGAAAGACTTTTTAATAATTCTAATAGCAATATAAAAGTTTTTAATTGATACTTATAAAAATTGTGGTGTTACAACTTCCCCACTTATTCCGTTCGTGTCCACACGAACTAACTCGGGGTGACTAAACTGGTTGAAATTCTATATGTCTAATTAAGTCTCCCGCACTTAAGCTATAATATAGTCTGTGTAGAATTTAACTAAATTCTTATATATATATATATCAATTCTACACATGTTAACTTATAGACATTATTTAATACATGAACCTTCTGCCATTTCTGCCATTTATGTCCTATCTGCTTCTGTTAAAGTCACACGCGCACGACCTTGTGTTTTTGTATTGCTTGATTCTTTCATGTATGAGTTTCTCAACTGTCTATCGTGTTGTATCACAATTTCTATTCTCGGGCAACTTGTACTTGATTTGTTTGTATAAAAATCTCTTTGATCATGTTTTCATTTCTGTAGACTAAGGATGCCTTTCAAAGTTTCTCGTTCTCGTTCAAGAGCTGCGTTTATCAATTTCTTAAGGTTTTGATAATTATGAGTAGCAACAAACTCCCTAAAGTCATTTCTCAACATTTTTCTGTAATGTTCCATCAACTTCTTGTCATCTTTGATATATTCAGGACAAAATTAGGCTCGATCCATGAATAAGCTAGTAAACACATTAACTGTTTCTGTCGTCTGATACATCTTCAAGAACTCTCCTTTAATTTTTCTCATTTATGCTACTAAAGCCCATATATAACTTATTATGGGATTATATTCATAATAGAATTCTAGTGGTTTGCATGCCTTAAATTTTCTGTAAATGAGATCATTATCCAAATTTTGATTAACTTCGATTGCATTTTCGGCTCTATTCTCTATCAGTGTACCAACCTTTTTCTTATTAAGTTCACTGCTCATTGCCTGATCAATAGTTTCTATAATCTTATCCAAGAGAGTTAGAATTAATGCTTCTAAGGCCTGAGGAACTTCACCCAATACTAATTTCTTTATCTGATTCTGAATTGTATCAATAATCAACTTTCGTTCCGTTTCAACCATCTGTGTGTGATCTAAGGCTATTTCTTGTCTTGTGTTGGGTTCACTTGATTCAACATTCACGGGTAGGTGATTTTCTATACTTATTTATGGGTTCCCTTCAATACTTGTATTAGGAACCAATATATGACTTCACTATTGTCGAATCACATAAGAAATAAAGGAAGAAGATGAGAAGATAAGAGAAGGAAGTTAGAGAGAGAAAGTATAGAGAGAAATAGATGGTGGATTGCACAAAATGCTTATCTTACACAAATGAACAACCAGGCCTTCTCCTTGTGTGGAGAAGGGGTATTTATACCCTCAACTTGTCTGACTCCTAATGAGCTTGTTGGGCCGTGTGGTTTTGATATTGGGCTGGGCTCTAGATTATTTTGGGCTTTAGCCCACAACACTTACAATATTAGATTACATTAACGAGCCCGTTTACCCTTTTCTAGCCTATTACAACATTTACTAAATAAAAACCGCGATTCCTTGTTTGACTTAATATTTTGAGACTAACAATCTCCCACAAAGCAAGGTCTTTGAGATTATCTTTTCGTTGAGTTCTTGAGTCTTGTTCTTGGACTTTATCTGTGTTGTAGGCTTGTTCCTTCATGCTATGTGATCTTTGATCTTGAGCCTTAGTCATTGTCTTTCGACTTTATCTTTAGTTCCGAGATCTTTAAATCTTTTCCTTGTTTGTCTTTATCGTCATTGCCATCTTGCGATCTTATGTCTTGACCAACATGCTCATACTGTGCATCATTTTGAAAGCTTGTTAACAATCTCCCTTAACAGACTTTGTCTTGATACTCTTGATGTCTGATGACATCATATAATGTCATTTTTATAGCATCATTTATCCCATGTAAATAACCCATTTTGTATAATTATTGCAAAAATTGTTACTTAATCATTTATATTTGAGAATTGCAGTAATTATGGAGTACTTGGTGAAGATTAGCTCAAAGGCACGCATTCTGGAGCTTAAACAAAGACATTTGAAGATTATTATTCTGACATCTTATACGTCATATCCATCAAGGAAGATACGACGTATCTGTGTCTGCACTTCACAAGAAACCACAAAGATACATAGTCCAATACGCCGTATCCAGGAGACATCCATACGTCGTATTCAATATAAAGTAATAAAATATTCTGGAAGATATCGAACGTGCTCCCTACTCCAAGAAACCCCCGATACGCAGTATCCAACTATCTTAATACGCCGTATCGACCAAATTCTAGACAGTATATAAAAAAAACCTAAAAACGGGTTTTCAGTGTGCTTGATCAAATTTTTGATACCCTAACCACAAAAGTCGATTTTCAGAAGACAAGAAGAGCAAAAGAGGTCAAGCAAAGCTACTAATTTCATAGGAAACACATTCTATATATATAGAAAACCTAAAAATGGGTATCATTCGTTTAACTCGGTTAGTTTACCTTGGTTGGATTATTACTTTTGTATTTGCTTACAATGATTAAGGGCTAGTACCGTTGGGTATTAGCCATGGTTATGAAGATTTAAATGTTTGGTTTGTTTATATCGAATGCTTAATTTATCATTGTTTGCTTGTTTATGTTTATCAATTCATACTTGTTTACGTGCTTTTGTATGCGACCTATCATTCAATTGGATCTAGTGATACCGACCAAGTTAGCTAGATGACAGGATGACTCTCCATATAGTGATTTATATATCTAGATCAATAGGACCACAATTAATGCCCTATCTTTACCTTTGGGGTATGTGAACAAGTTGGACTAGCGGGTGACCTAGGATCAACAAATAATGTACTGATCCCTTTGGTAAAGACTTAGACAGTGGATTACTAGAATATAAATTGCCATTAAGTAGTAAGTGGGTAAAGTATATATGAGCTATGGTCTAATAAGATCACCATTATTATTCTAATAAAGATAGATTATAATTAGCAAGTAGGATGCTTTATGCGGATACGGTTAATTGTGACATAATTCTACGTGTCTAGGTTTTAGGAAGAAGTCCCGCCTAATTCTAGGAATGATATGCCACCTCGAGATAAGCACTCATTGTACTAAATAAACAAACCAACGTTTTAATTGAATTAATCATGGTTAATACAGTTTTTTATATTTGGCTAGACCGCTCTTCTATCTTCTGTTTGTCTGCTTACGTATGTTATTGTGCCTTAAATTAATCTAAGTTACCACAAAACATGTGCCAGTCTCTCAGTGGTCGACACCCTACTTACCACAAAACAATTTTTTTATAGGTTTAACATAGAATAGAATTTACATAATTTAAATTAACTTAGTTTCGTTAACCAAAATATTGATAAAATAAAATATTAGTTCTCGCTCTTAGTGATCGACATCCTACTTACCACGAAACTCCATCTGATCGGGTACACTGCCTATTAAAGTGTTATTTTAGGTAAAGTCGGCAAAATATAAATAGTAAAACTTGATAAATAAATTACCTACACACAACGACACATCAAGTTTTTGGTGCCGCTATCGAGGAGTGAAATTTTAATCTTGAATTTTATTTAATATTTTGGTTTTTAACATTGGATTAACTTAACCTCTAGGATTTGTGTAATTTAGATTAATTAGTGTAATTTAGATTAGTCTAAAATTTTATATTTGGCTAGACTGCTTTTTTATCTTTTGTCTGTCTGCTTGCGTGTGTTATTATGTCTTAAATTGATCTAAGTTACCACAAAACCGTTGCTAGTCTCTCAGGCTAAAACCCCCCTTATCCGTTAGAATTAGGATTAACATAGGTTTAGCATAGGTTTAACCTAGAATATAATTAACATAGTTTAAATTAACTTAGTTTAGTTAACTAAAATATTGATAAAATAAAAGATTAGTTCTCGCTCTTAGTGATCGACACTCTACTTACCATGAAACTCTATCTGATCGGGTACACTGCCCGTTAAAGTGTTGTTTTAGGTAAAGTCGGAAAACATAAATTTAAATTTTGAAAACATAAATAACACCTACACGACAACATAATTAAGTTTTTGGTGCCGCTGCCGAGGTGTGAAATTTTAATCTTGACTTTTATTTAATATTTTGGCTTTTAACATTAGATTAACTTAACCCCTATGATTAGTGTAATTTAGATTAGTGTAAAATTTTGTAAAATTATGTATATTTGTTTTTAAATTGATTGCTTGTTTTATTTGTGTGTTTTAATTGTTTTCTATACATTGTTCTGGCCGATTACTTGATACGACGTATTCACCTTAATTGGATACAGCGTATCTAACTTTCTTATCCAATACAGCGTATTCATTCAACTGAATGACATGGCCTATTCGAATATAGTGTATCTAACTTTCTTATCCAATACAGCGTATTCATTCAACTGAATGACACGGCCTATTCAATTAATTGAATACGGCGAATCGACTTCAGTCTACAGTAACTTTGCAAGACTATTTTTTCTATAATAGCTTTACTTCAAATCATGTTCTTCTTTTTAGGAATAGCATTCGGATTACATCCATATCAATTTACATATCTAGAAAGAAGGTTAACCATGGAAGAGATGTTAATAAATTTATCGACGAAGGAAAACGAGAACATGAGGAGATGAGTGCATTCATCAGAGAATTCAAAACAACCAACGAGATCTTATTTAAAGAAAGGAACAATTCACTAAGCGAGCTCAGGTTCGAAGTGTACGGGTTGTCAAAGGTAATCAATAACGCTCTAACATCAGAATGTAAAGATAAAGGAGTTACTACTAGAGGAGGAAAAACCACAACTGAGGGAATTCTCAATGACAATACCAACATTCATGATGAAGGACTTTCGGTTCCCATTCACGATGAACCGGATGCACCAAAAGAAGTCCTTGTTGAATATGAACCTCAAAAATCCATAGAGCAAGTTGTTCAACCATCAATTGAGGTACAGACACCATTGATCCTTTTTCCCTGCAGATTGAGAAAAGAAAAGGAAGAAGCCCAGCAGCGAAAGTTCTTAGAAAATCAGAAGCAACTCCATATCAATTTTCCGTTCATTGAGACCCTAGCTCAAATGCCAAAGTATACTAAATTTCTAAAAAATTTGCTGACAAATAAGGCCAGGCTCGAAGAAGCTTATACAGTTACGATGAACGAAAGGTGCTCGGTCGCATTACTCTATTCCTTGTAACATTAGCCACTTACATATTAATAATGCGTTAGCAGACCTAGGAGCTAGTATAAGTTTAATGCCATACACGATGTATGAAAATTTAGGTTTAGGGGAACCCAGACCTACTAGAATGAGCTTAGAACTTGCAGATAGATCCATCCAATACCTAAGGGGAATAATCGAAAATGTGCTTATAAAAGTTGGTAAATTCTGATAATTTTAGGGAGACCATTTCTGGCAACAGCTCAAGCAATAATAGATGTATTTAATAGAAAGATAACACTGAGGGTAGGGGATGATGAAGTAATCTTCGACGTAGATAAATCAATTAAGAGACCACCCACCGAGGATGATGAGTGTTATGGCATAGATGACTTAGATGAAACGATCAACGTAGACACCCAAGAATTGTTAAGGAATGATCAGTTGGATTCATTTTTACTTAAGGCTCTGGAAAAATCAATTAATCGAGCTGACCTAGAAAGTTGTGATTTTATTAGAGATGAGTCTGGTATCGATTCTGATCTTGGGAAACCAATACGGCGTATTGACCCTGCTAATACGCCGTATTCAGTAACACAGGAAACATCAAGGTCTGATGAAGTAAAAAGTGAACACCTTTATTCGGCTAGTGCCGATGAGATTGATGAAAAGAAACTTGAGCTACAAGATTTACCACATCACTTAGAATACGCATATCTTCATGTTGATAAATACTTTTCTATAATCATCTCATCTAAATTGTCCGAAAAGGAGAAAATGTTTCTTTTGCGTATTGGAGAAACACAGATGAGCTTTTGCTTGGAAAATGTCGGACATCAAGGGAATAAGTCCATCATTCTGCACACACAAGATCCTAATAGAGGGTGACTTCAAACCAGTCATTCAACCCTAAAGGCGTTGAAATCCTAAAGTCCAAGACGTGGTGAAAATGAGATTGTTAAGCTACTTGCCTCTGGATTGATTTATCCCATCTCAAACAGTTCATGGGTTAGCCCTATTCATGTTGTCCCAAAGAAAGAAGGAATGACTGTAGTTTTGAATGACAACAACGAATTGATTCCTTCTCGCACAGTTACTCGATGGATACTTGATGGAGAGTGTGCATCGATTATCGAAAACTTAATGATGCAACTCGAAAGGATCATTTCCCTCTCCCATTTATTGATCAAATGTTAGAACGTTTATATGGGAATGAATATTACTGTTTTCTTGATGGTTTTCAGGATTCTTCCAAATTCCAATAGCACCATAGGATCAAGAGAAGACAACTTTCACTTGTCTTTATGGAACTTTTGCTTACAGGAGAATACTGTTTGGGTTATGCAACGCACCTGCAACTTTTCAAAGATGTATGACTGCAATTTTCCATGACATGGTGGAAGACTTTATAGAAGTATTCATGGACGATTTCTCGGTGTTCGGTAACTCTTTTAATTGTTGTCTTGCTAATTTGGATAAAATGCTTGCTAGATGTGAAGAAACCAACCTTGTGCTGAATTAGGAAAAATGTCATTTTATGGTAAAAGAAGGCATTGTTTTGGGACATAAAATTTCTGGGGCGGATATCGAAGTTGATAGAGCTAAGATCGATGTAATAGCTAAATTACCCTACCCAACAAACGTAAAAGGTGTTAGAAGTTGTAGGCATGGATGGAAACTATCAAATTATGCCTATTGCTTTTGGTATATGCAATGGAGAAATCGATCCCTGTTGGTCATGGTGGATGTCCGTACTTAAAGAATGCATAGGTGATAACCCTAATTTGCTTTTCATATCTGATAGGCATCCTGATATATCCTTGTCAATATGCAATGAATTCCCCTTAGCGTTTCATGGTGTATGTTGTCGTCATCTAATTATGAACCTATCTTTGAAAAATAAAAAACAAAAGGTCTATACTGGAATATATGCAAAGCGTATACACTAGAAGAATTTACAAGCAACATGAGCATACTCCAGGCTGTTCAGCCTGATGCGTACAACAAGCTAATTGAAGCTGGTCCTCAAAGATGGTCCAGAGCGCATTGCCCACTAACTCGTTACAATTATATGACATCTAATAGTGTGGAGTCTAATGCTTGTACTGTATTGAAAAGAAAGCTACCAATCACAATGTTGACCGAGACTTATCGTGCAATGGTGCAAGAGTTTTACTTTAAACGTCGAGAAGTTGCAGGTAGTTATCTTTGAAAACATAAACTATTACTTCAATGTTTTTTTAATATTAACTAATTAATTAATTTATGTTTATGTATTCATGTAGCGAATATGAAGTATGAAATCATAGATTGGGTAAACGGTCATACGAATGTCGCAAATGGCAGCTTTCAGGGATACCTTGTGGTCACGTTATTGCTGTTACTAGGTTTTTGGGTCTAACAGATTGTGTGCAATTCGTAGCAGACTGGTTTAAAAAAGAAAAATATCAAGGCACATACGCAGAATCAATTCATTTTGTTGGAGATATGCAAGAATGGGAGTTTCCAAGCCATATACATCATGTTATTCCTCCTCGAATGGACAATCCATAGCTAGGTCGTCCCAAAAATACAAATTGTATA